>JAPYZK010001867.1:0-15917 GCA_030522785.1 Platygaster equestris | reverse complement strand
AGATATTTGAGGCTTCGGACAGTGGAATATTTTGAGGTTAGATAGCCACGATTCACAAATATTTCTATTATTATTTTTAGAAACCGAATTAGCTTGTTGAATCTCAATTATATAATTCTAGAATATTCTAAACAATTTTCCCAATCATAGTAACGACGTCACAGTGACATTACCTCCCAAAAATAAAAAAAAGAATAGCAGTGTATGTACATGCAAATATTAAAATTTAAAAAATTCAAATTTCGAGACTTTTGATAGCTTAAAAAAAATTTTGTAAAAACGTGTAAAAATGTCGAAGGAACCTGTTTTTTCGTTAGATTTTGAAAATTCATTTTATTTCGAAATTTCAAACGATTCCTAAAAATTCTTGGCCATCAACAAAAAATTTATAATGTCTACATATAATCGACAAAGTTGCATAAAACATTCAAAAGTTTCCAAAATTATATCTGATTGCCAAAAATGAAAGAAAATTTCTCAAAAATCCTTCAAAATTCCGGCGAAATCAAGGAACTGTTTAAATTTTATGTATATAACAATTGTCAGTATTTCCAAAAAAATCTAATACTCAAGTATGTTTTATCTTTTATTTAGTCCTTCGAAATTTATAAACATTTTTGAAAATCTACTGTGTTGTACTGAAAGTATTCTACTTAGTTAGCACACACTTCAGTAGTGTTCTACTGAAAAATTATCTGATCATTTTATGATTAATTAAAAATACTGAAAGATTACTATTGATAATGTAAATTTACAAAACTCAAAAATTCTACGAAAATTTCAGAATCGTCGTAAAAATTTTACTCTTTTTTTATTTTCTTGCAAAATCTCTATAATATTGTTCATCTTTTTCAATTTTTACGACAAAATCAGAATGCGATTTCTACGATTTTTCACCATGTTCTGCTGACTTAATCTAAAGTTAGCAGAACCTTAATTTAAAAAAAAAGTAAAAAAGCATTCAAATTGCCGAAAGTGCATTCAATTCGCATTTAATTAACCTTTAATTAATGATTTTTTGAAATGCTGATCTGCCGACACTGCTCTTCTAACTTTATGGACATAAATATAACACGAATTCCCTAAATTTATCGATTCCGCGACTTTTTTGCTCCTGTCGTATTTCGGTCATTTCCGGGTTGGAAGTTTCCGAAAAAAAAAAAAAACTAAAAATACCGTAGATGAGAAGAATCGTAGAATCATAAGCCGAAGAAAAAAGTGATATCCGGCTACGTACAAAATCGAGAGCAACCATTAAAAAATCATATCGCACTCTCTGGGAAACGGTGGCTCTGCAAAGTTTTTTCCAGTAGTTCCAGACGCGCATCGATCTGGCTTTAGCGGTTTTAAAAAAGTTTTTTTTTTATCTGTCCAAACATTTTATCGAAGTTTCGCATATTTCTAGGTATATTTTTTTATTGTTGAGGGTCCATTAAAGGTATAGAGAGAAAATTGTTTGGAAGTGGACTTTTGGAACAGATTTTATAAATATTTAATCAAAATCTGGGGGGAGGTGTAAAATAATATTATATTGAATTATTGTATGTATTATCGATTTACAAGTGCAATGTAAAGTTTTCCGAATTTGGCATTTTCAAATTCCTGAATTCTGGAGTAGGAATTTTTTGAAAGTTCTGTCCATAAGTTTCAAAAAATTTAGGATTCTGAATAATATTTCAGGTTCTCCAAACTGGTGAAATTTTTCCATTTTTCTAATAAAATTTTTTATTGCAACATGTTTAAACTTTGAATTTTTAATTTAGGAAATTTTATTATTTCTGGACATCAAATTTAGAGTATTTAGATGTTTCAATTTTACGTATTTCAGTTTCGAGAAATTGGAAATCTTCTGATTGTTGACAAAAATCCATTGAAACCCTTCAAAAACCTTTGAAAACGATAAAATTTATCCCATTGCCAATGGTTCTCCAAAGTAAATGGAATTTTTAATGGTGTCGAACCATTAGAACTATTGGAATCCATTGAAAATTCCATTTACGTAACATGTAGAACCATTGGCAAAGGGGCAAATTGAATCGTTTTCAATAATTTTTAATGGATTTTTTCAAGCAGGGATGAAACACTCAGTTACGCCCTTTTTTTCTTGCCGAATCTCCGTCTAAGCATAACAATTGGTGCGTTTCGAGTTGCGCGGAAAATGTTCAAGTAGAGCCAAAACGGTAAAAAGGAGGCTTTTACGGTTTCAGCATTATTTTCAGGTGTGATACTTACTTTAGAAAAATGCGTATTATTTGAAGAATTATTAATCATTTACGTCATTTCTTCAGTACACGCGCACGGCATTTAGGCATCACGTTAATATTTTCTGTTATTCAACTATTAATATTTAACATTATCATTATTCAACTATAAAATTTAAATGTCGTTATTCAACTGTTCATTGCTATTGAATTATTTCGGATAAAAAAATGTCGATAAAAGGGTTAGATATCCGCTTTACAAAACGCAAACAAAATTAGGTAAGTTCGTAGCAAAAAACGACTACTTAAGGTTAGGTTCGGCTCTTCAGAAAAAGCGCACGAGCTTGTGGAATTATTATTTCTGAAATAATTTCCGTCTTCCGCATTTAAATCATTGGGTTTTTCACCTGCCTTTTTGGGTCGAAACCCAGACATTTGTATGGGTCTTCTTCCATTTTCCGCGCAACTCGGTAGTAACCTAACAATCAACTGGTTTGCTTTGTTTTTGCAGACGACCATGATAGAGGCGACGTTCAAGTACAACGTGCAGCCGTCGCTGACGGGTTTGAGCGACGACTACAACGCCCCGGCGAGCAACAAAAGCATGGTGGAGAGCTTGCTGCTCGCTTTGAAGAATATGAAGCACGACGCCGCCGTCGCCGCAAACCGCAGCATTGAAATCAGGCGACCCTTGAACGGCATCACCCTCGCCAAACTTATCATTTGGGGCGAGAGGATCGAGCAACTGAGGTGGCCCGTCACCATGGCCGTCCTCAGCGTCCTCCTCATACTCTGCATGATTCTGCTGGTCGGAGTCGTGCGGCACTCGCGATGCGCTCTTATCACGTAAGTTCTGGGAACTGTCAAAAAAAAGCTAGACCCGTAGGAAGATACCAGATAAAATGTCAACCTCGAATTTCAACATTCAGATTCTCCGTGTTCGGCCTTTTCGCCGTGATCATATCCTGGCTGATGGTCTCTTTGTATCTTTCGACGTCCGTCGCTTTGGGCGATTTGTGCGTCGCCCCGGAGGCCTATCTGACCAGGGCCGTGCCTTCGAGCCTCGCGGCCGAAGTCCTCTCTTACTACACCCACTGCGAGAACACCCGGACGAACCCTTTCACGCAGCGGCTACGGGACGAGCAGAACGCCGTCGAGCACATGCGCAAGAATCTCACGATCGTGCAAAACCTCGGCGAGCAGCTCTTCCGCGACTCCAATAACCAGCCCAGATTCAGCAGCCTCAAGACCAACATCATCACCATCGATAAACTCACCTCCGGCCTTGTCACGCTCCTCGATTGCAAACCACTTCATAAGCAATACGTTCATGCTGCCAAGAGCCTCTGTCATTTAGGATTGTTAGTATAGATTTTGTCGTTTTATACAGGAAACTTCCATTTATTTAAACCATTTCGCAATGTAAACATTCGTTTAACTAAACTCAGGGAAAATCTCCGCCACTGCAAGATTTATCGAAGTGAACGCTCATTGGCTGTCACTTTGAGAGAAGGGTGCAAAAAATATTGTTCTCCAATCATATTCCTTGGGTATGTTTTCGCTTCAGAGTGGCGGGGGGAGCAGGGAAAGCTCGAATTTAGATAAATGAGTAAAAATCGTTTAGATAAACGAGAGTTTAAATAAATGGAAGTTTCCTGTAGATTTTTCAGATTAGGAGAAAATGATTGACAGAAGGACAGTGAAAGCAAAAACCGAATAATAAGTATAGAAATGGAAAGCATGGAGTTTTACATTTATATTATTATGTCTTTTGCCCTGGTTTTACTCTCAGCCTGTCAATTAATAATGTAGGGTTACATAAAATAATTGAATAATGATGATAATCAGATATATCATAGATAATGGTAATTGAATAAATAATTCAGGAGCAGAGATTTAAAAAATGGTACAATATGCTACAAGGTTGAAAAGCGAGGGATTTTGAATGAATGCGAAGTTATTCGAAGAATTTTTCTGTGTAAAAAGTGACCGATTTTTTTTCAGAGTGGAAAAAGTACTTCCTCCACTCTGCTTTCTTCCACGAGTGAAAAAAATAGTACATTGTTGTGCAAGCTGGCATTGGTGATTTTGATGAAATAAAGGGTTGTGGCACGAGCCGAAGGCGAGTGTGCAATCATTTCGTCAAAATCGACAATTGCCAGTACTTTTCTTCACGATGGCCGAAAAATACACTTCAAGTACCAATTTTGAGGTTAGAGTGAAGAAAAGTTTTTTTTTTCTACTCTCACAAAAAAACGTTCACTTTTTTCACAAAAACAGGAGGAAAAGTTGTCACTTTTTCGCGAATTATGAGAAAATAGTATTTTATTTTCAATAGACTTTTTATTATTTACATAGTAGCGACCTTTTTTTCGCTAGGTGAATTAGTCGAATTTGACTATTTAAAAATATAAGAGAGATTCCGCAAAAATCGTATGAATTTCATAAATTGCTGTTTACAGTTCACATTACTGATTTGGTAGTTTTGTAATTTTTTCATGTTTTTTTTTTTTTTTTGTAATCTTTTCAGGTACGGTCTGACTTTCATGTTACTGGCTACAGTGGCAGCTGGATTTTTGTTCACCATTTTGGTTTGGGTTGATTCTCACACGTGGATTTACATTCGGAAACGGTAAAAAACGATATCTCAATTGATTTCTCCAAATGTTTCAGTTTTTCGTTATAAACTTCGAATGTTGAAGTTCTGAAATTTTCTCTCTTTTTCAAGCTCGCAATTTCGAGAATTCTGAATTCATTGAATGAAGTTTTAAAATTGTTCGAATTTTCGAAGTTTTCCAGCAAACAAAATTTGCACTTCAAATACATGTTTCAAAATAAATAATAGTAAGTTTCTACATTTTTCAAAATTCAGTTCTCAAATATTCAAGTTGATTAAATTTGTCAAAGCAGAAAGATTCACAAAAAATAATGGCCTTAGCTACAATTTTTAATTTTCTTCCATTTGAATTTTCGATTGTCGATAATATTCTTGGGAATTGCACATATGGTCGTAGAAATGTCGTTAAAAATTGATATAAAAATGTATAATAAAAAATGACGTATTTTTGATTTCTCAAATTTGTCAACTTTTGTTAGTTTCTGAATTTCTTCAACTTCTTACTATTTACGTTCAAATTACTAAGTTTCCAAACCTTGAAGTAGAAATATTTTCAAACATCTTTAAGTCAATGAAAATAGATCGAAAAAAATTTTTCGAAAATGTTATTCGTAAATTTTTTAAATCCATCAAACGTCAATTATGTTGACTTTGCAGTCGAGAAAAATTGATTGAAAAATGTATTTTGTCGACAGAAGCGACTACCACCAGGTGGAGGAGCAGGACCCGTTCCTGCCGCCGTCGGCGGCGTCTCAGGCAATCGCGGCCCGGACCCTGCGAGGCGGTGGAGGAGGTGGAGGAGGAGGCCAAGGGTCGTACCCGCCTACAGCCCCCCATATTCCGAATGCTCATGGCAACCATAATACTATTAAGCAGCCTCTACTGCTAACGCCGCCCCCGCCGTCATACGCTACTGCGACAGCTCGCGCACGCCAGCTGCACGAGAGCATGCTGAAGTTTGTGCATGATTATTTTTCATTTCTTTCTTTTTTCCTTCCAGTTTTCTCTTTTTCTTGTTTACTTTTCTAATCATCTTTTTCATCATTCGTCATTTTTATCGTATTTTTACTTCACTTTTCGAATTCGTTCAAAAATTGCTCTCCTAAGATTCATGCTTTGGTAGTTCTGGGGAAATTTGTGAGAAAGTATATGTTTTGTAAAGTTTATATTTTATATTATAGATTATATTTGTATATTATAATTCATAATTATGTTATTGAAGTTTATATTTTATATTATATATATATTATTTATGAGAAAGTATACGTTTAAGCGCCAGTCGAATGTAATCGATTTTTTAGGTTTTGTTAAAAGCTAGAAAAAATTGTGGAATTTTAGACATTTTTTCGAAATCGTGAAATGCTGAATATTTTAGAAACTTTTTTCTTAATTGTTAGGAAATTAAAGGCAAATTTGTAATTAACATTTATTTTCATATATTTTCGGCAAGTTTTAGAGTTTTAATCTGTTATCTATTTTCTGAATATATATTATGTATAAATTTTCAGTTTTAATTCTTATTTTTTTGTGGAAAATTTATGATTTTCCTGAGAATTGAGGGTTTTATCTTTTTTTTTTTTTTTTTTTTTTTTTTTTTTTTTTATCGATTTTTTTTTGAATTTTTTAATAATTCGAAGAAAGTTGTCAATTTTCCAGAATTTTTCAATTTCTTCCAAATATGGCCAAAAATTATGAAAAGTTTTGACTCAAAAATATATTTTTTCGTCAAGTTCTGCAGTTTCTATTATTTAAAAATATTTTTGTGAAACTCGCAATGCTGGAAATCAAATTTTTCCGAGTTTCGAAACTTAATTTTTAGTTTTTTAAATTTTTCATTCAATTCTCAAGAGATTATCAATACTGTTAGAATAGAAACAAATTATCGAATTCAATTTATCTGGTGTATTTTAATATTTATGTGCTACGATTCTTGAATTTACGACTTTAATTTCAGTTCACTCATTTTCTCAGGACAAATTAAGTAATTTTTTAAATTTCTGAGAGAACATTTTCGGACGACCCACATGTTCACAGGTTCTTATTAGCGATTTATTTAGCGTCTCATCAATATTCCTACATATTTTCACGTCGTAAAATTGTCCCACTTACAACATGTACAAATATTGGGTCTAATACAACAAAATAGTACATTACAATAGAAAAAAACTCGTATTTATTCGCACAATCGAATTCTAGTTTAATAGATGTCTTTTCACAAAATTTTCCTCACTCTTCGATATAAACTGTGTTTTTGAAACAAACGCATATTCAATAGACTGCTCGTTTTTTGCGTTAAAACATAACATTTAGAGAGATATGTATCTTAGAGAATGCGCCATGCTCTTGAATAGCCCCGGAATGTCGCTTTGTGTGTCGCGTTACAATGCAGCAGAATTTATTAAACAAATACATATTTTTCTCAACAAACTTCAAAACGAATGCAAACAATCGCTCAGTACATTTTCTCTTGAAAATAACATCATAATGTTCCATTCAACAATTTTCTCGACTTACGCAAATTTTTTTCAACCATTGACCCAAACCATGATTTATAAAAGAAATTGAGAATATTTTTAAAAACGTCGAAAACAATATTTTGAGTGCTAATATCCACATTCGAGTATCTTGTGAGTTGAAATAATTTTACTGTTTTGGGTGTAAGTGTAATGTTTTTGGATTTCCAAAATTTCATGCAAATCGTTTAAACTAGAAAATTTGTTTTTCGAAACATATGCAAACAATCGTTAAAAATATATTTCCATACATCATTATATTTTAAACAGTAATTTTTCTACTTTCGCAGCATTTATTTATTTATGTAGTCCCGAATATAGCGGTTTCAAAAATGATCAGAAATATTTCGAAAAACGTAGGAAATGAGTCTTTTTATGATCGAAACACATTCTAACGATGAATAAAATTTCAAATGGATTGTTTTCAACGTTTTTGAAGCAATCGGAAATATTTTCGAAATTTTAATAACGAGGAATTATTAAAAAAAAAAAAATGAAAAATCGATAATACTGCAACTTGGTTTTTTGTGTTCATAATTTACAGAGGTGGCGGGATTAACGGGGCCGGCGATCACAAATCGAATCAGCACAATCAGCACGCGACTAGTGGACGAGCTGAGCACCGCGCTGGACTCGGAGATCAACCTGGTCAGTACGCGACTCTGAGCAAGCAGTGCAAGACCCTGGAATCCAGTGATTTTTACTGAGGGCACGCCCCCTCGGAGCCAGGTTATTATTATCACAGTCAGTTATTCTCAGGGGCGTAGCCAAAAAATTGTTTTGATAACGAGAATTTAATTTTTTACATTTTTCGGAAAATGCACGAAAAATTTCGAGAATATTCTAATTTGACATAACATTAAAACATTCGAAATATTTGGGAATTCTGGAAATTTTGAAAAATCTAGCACATTGCAAAAAAGGATATTTTAAAGAAAACAGTAAAGGAAAATACTGATTGTCACAAGTGTCAAAGTTTTCGAGAAACCCGATAATTTTGAACATTTTCAGAATTTCAAGATTATCAACAATTTTGAGGATTTTTAGAGTTTGGAGTATTTTGGAAATTCTACAAGTTTTTAGAAGTTTGAAAATTTTCACTATTTCAGAAGTTTCGAAAATGTCAAAGTTGTAAAAGAATTTTGAAAATTCTTAAAATTCGAAATATTTTCATAAAATTCTTGGAATTATGACAAATTTACGAATTCCTAACGTATTAATAAATAACGAATAATTATAATCAATTTGAGTTGGAGAATCTTCAAATCCTATAGAATCATATGTTTTTAAGTTTCATAATTGATAAAAAACGTTACGAACATGATTTTCTATTCCCTTGTGTAATAAAAACGTATCAGATATTACTATAAGAGAAATTCCTTACATCAGGAAAGTTTTTTTCATAAAAATATGAAACTTTTTATAAAAATCGCGAAATTTTTACAAAAATAAAGGTTTTATAAGAAAATTTGGAGGCTTTGAATTGTTCTTATAAAAAAACAGATGAATTGTATGAAAATTTCGACAGATTTTATAAAGAAATTTTTTTTATGCAGTTTTTATAAAATCGACCTTATAAAAAAACGAATTTATATAAATAATTCACTGATTTCATAAAAACTTTTCCTCTTTTTATAAAAACTACAATCTCTAGGGTAATTAAACAATCAAATCGTAGGTCGAGAGCCGCCGTGGACCCCGAGCGTGGCGTCGTTCACGGGCACCCTGTCTCACAACTCGCACGGACCCGCGCACCTCGCGACCTTCCAGGACGCGCGCAAGACCCAAACCCTGGACCCCAAGAACCTGGCGAACCTGAAGCGCGGCCCGGTTTCCGCCTGGAACCAGAACCGCCCCCTGCCGGCCAATCCCGCCAGTCAACCGACCTGGGAGTGCGAGGCGCGTCCGCACTCCAACATGAGCCAGCAATTTCGTTCCCTGGTGCGCAACAAGGCGCCGAACGTCCGCATCCAGGACCAGACCCAGGACCAGGTCCGCACCCTGGATCGCAACTTCTCGCGTGCCCAATTCAGCGAGGCCGCCAATCAGAACCACCACGCGGTCCCGAACATGTACGGGACTTACAATCGGGCCCATTCGCGCCAGGAAAAACCCGTTGTCTCCACGCTCAGCCAGGTCCAGGGCAGCGATCCTAACTTGTACGCCGTGACCGAGTTGTAAGTCATCGGAGAAATAATTACGATGAAAGCGACACGTGAGGCAATGTGGAACGCGAACGAATTTGTAACTTTGGTTTTTGGTTCGGAATCTGAAAGTGTCTTCGGGTTTTTTGTGAATTGGTGGTTGTATTGGAAGATGTTGACCTTGACTGACCTGACTTGGCCTGTATTGAATGAAATTGCATGTGCCCTTAGAGAACGAAGACCTATATTCGACATATGTAAGATCTATAAACGACCTGAATGTAACTTATAGGTGACCTATAATTGACCTATAATCGCCATATAAAAAACATATATATATGACCTACAGACGACTTATTTATGATCTATAAACGAAATATATAAGACCCCAAACGACCTACATGTAACGCTCCCAGCTGTATGTGCGTGCATTGGTTTATATAGGTTATATATAAACGCAATATAGGCCAGATAGAGGTAAGATATACGTGGCTTGTAAAAAATGTATGAGTAACATATATGGCATATGTATGTTGTTTATAGGTCATAAATACATCATAAATATGCCAAATATATCTCAATTATATGGTGTTTATAGGTGCTATGTATGTCATATAGGTCGTTTATAGGTTTTATATAGGTCAAATATAGGTAGTCGTTCTTTAAGGGTGGCCATTATTGTATGACTGAATTTTTTATTGTAAGCCCAGTAGACATGTTTACTAACACTTTTTACACGATGTTGACGTGAAGTTTATGTCAAATTTACGTAAACGTGTCCGCTGGGGAATTATTTTTGGTTTAAATTCTGCAATTCGAACAAATTTTTAATTTTCATGTGTTTGACAGGAGGGTTCTGTAATGACCATATTGCTTTTGTTAAGTTTTGAATTTTTGTGCTTCAAGTGAAAAAAAAACTCAAATTTGAAGTTAGGAATTCATTCGCGTTCCACATTTGTATCGAAAATTTGAAATTTCCCGTGGTGAAATTTAACATTTCCCATGCGTTTGCGAATTTTGGATTAATCCCACGTTTTTGGTACGGATAAAAACACTATTTGCGATACACATTTACATCGAGTAGAAAAGAAAAAAACGCCCTCTTAAATTTTTCATCGCAATCTTACAAGACAATAATTTGTTTGTCCAAAAAGATGATCTCAGAGAGGCATTTTTCAAAACCTCGACATTCAAAGAAATCCAATAAAATCACATTACATTAGCAACATAAATATGCCTAAAAAACTTTGACGTATTTGAAAAAATTCGTCGTACGTCTAAATGTGTACGTTCTACAAAAAAACCGTCACTTTTTTTATTCAACGCACTTTTTCATACTTTTCATACTGTTGTTTTTCTATAAAATTTTTCAACGTTTTTGCAGTTTTACAAGGAAAATAGGATTCCATTAAACGAATTTAATAGAATAAACTTGAATGAATCTCTTGTAAAAACTTTAGGCATTCCGTTTTGTACAAAATAATATCGCACAAGACTTCGAAAAAGACCGCGATTTTTTAAAGTTCGATCAGCTCTTTTAAAAAAATATGAGGAAAAAAAAGAGAACGAAACGTTTGATCTCGCAACGATGAATCTTTGTTAAAAAAATACGAGGCAATGAGACGTAGTTCGAAAAACGCCATTTTTACAGGCTCTAACAACGTTCATTGCGAGTACAAAAAAACCGAAAGCACACTTGACGATGACCACGTTGCAAAAATTTTTGATATTGTTTTTTATACACTATCGATGAATTCAAACATGCTGCCATGGGCTAAATGCGAGGATAATGAAATGTATATATTATGTGTATAAAGGCGAATTGTTTGGTAGTTCTTTTCGATTAAACTTTTTTATAAGGACGATGAAGAAAGGACGAAAACATATGTTTGCAACGAAGTTATCGATGACCTTTTACTGAGTACTTGGCCAACTTGTAAATATGAATGGTTTATTAGCGGTGTTTAAGGAGAAACATATGTTGTAAACGTGTAAAGTGTGATAATTTAAACTAACAATGTTCATACGCGTAAGGACGTGCTCAAGTGTTGGTTTTTTTATGGATTCCCATGAGTCGAGTTCGATATGGTTGAAAAAAGACTGTTTTCGAAGAGAGCGCGACGTTTTTGAAAGATACTGATTTTTGGAATAGAACTGGAGAAACTTTTCCGTATTTTATTCACGTTTAGTGGTTAGGAGGTTAAGAAATAAAATCGTCCACTTCGCAATTTTGTGCAGCGTAAAAATTGTCATTTTTCAGGTAATAGTACATTTTGCAACTAGTGTGATAATGATGATGTTTTTACGAATGTGTGGTTTCACGTATTGAAGTATCATTATTACAATAGTTTCTAGTTGTATTTTATCTTACAATGTGAAAAAATTGCGTTCAACAAATGACTATATTTAGAATCTAAAAAGATTGATCTGTTTTGAATCTCAGAAACTGTTACTCCAGTTCGATTTTTCTCTCTTTTACATGTTTCGCCTGTTCTTCAAACTTCTCTCGTAGAATAAACAACAACACTGTTGTTTCCGCAATTTAATCACCAATTATCTGTCGCGTAAACAAACACAAAGTCTTGAAAATAGAGAATGTCGTTCGCTGCGAAAAATCGTGAAAAATGGCAATCAACATGAGCGTTCGATAAATGAAAAGAGACGATGGATAAATCTTTCTGTAAATAATTGTAATATTTATTGCGAAGAAAATTTAGAAACTTAGAATCGTAAAAGTTGCATTTAGATAAGTTTCTAGTTAGCCTAAGAAGTTTGAATGTTGGTAAAAAGTTAATGGTAATTAAAGCGAGAATAATGAATTATATAATAATAGATGGAGTAATAAGGAAAAAAAAGATACAGGACGATCAGTGTTTTCCATTATCCGAATCTCGCGAAAATGGAAATTTCCCGCGGATTTCGGGTGTCGTACCTAAACTATTTCACTAGTCATGAGCAAAGAAATGAAAAATGGATCTCTTGCCAAATTTTTACGAAGCAGCTCAAAATAGAAAAAACAGACAAACACGTAAGACGAAGAAAACGGATATATAATATTTGCTCTTTTACCCAAGTAATCGCAATGTAACGCTAATATTGATAATTATAATTACCACGAATTTAAACGTAGCAGCGAATCATAGAACCGTTTCATGGTCGAGAACGTCTTTTATACCAGGGACTTTTTGATGAAAAAAAAGTAACAATCGTAGTTTTTGGGAAACAACGTAATAATCAAATGTTCGATTCAGTTGGAAATGTTGAAGACTGTCATTAAAAAACTGCCACTTACGTAACATTGTGAACGGGATCAATGCTATGTGAACGAGTCGCGATTCGCTGTTGAAGTTCTCAAAAATGGCGGACATCCTTAAAAAAATCTATTATGTTTTTACAGTTTCACAACGTCGAATCGCGAAGTTCATGAGATTTTTCAAATTTTGTACAGTTTGGATGGGGGAGAATTTTGTTCGTGTTTTCATTTGTTAGCGTCGAGTTTTGGACTAAAAAGTATTTCTTTTAAGCATATCAACTTAGATTTTAGAGGTGGTATTTTTTCAGTTTTTTGATGTCGTCAGTAGTTAAAAGATATGCGAGTTTTTTTTATTTTGAGGGAAATCGTTGTATAAATGTAATTTTTTTCGTTTGATTTTGGCGAGGGTGCGTAAATGATATATATATATATACATGTATGTATGTACGTACAAGAAAATGGCGAATTTAACTATGCGATAAATATGTAGCGAAAACGAATGCTTTCGATTACTGTAAATTCTTTGATTTCGTTTTAGAAAAAGAAATGTGTTTTTTTACTATCGTGTAAGTGGAATGAGTGATCGATTGGCCAGAGTAAAATCTATTATTTACGAAATTTATAATATGCACACAGACACAGTACACATGCGAAGTTGTGGTGGATTCTTTATTGTATCTTCTTTCCATTGTGAAAAATTTCATTCCTCTTGTAATAGTAAACGATATTGTGACAAAAGAAGTAATAAAAAATATGAATATATGAAAAATATCTCTTTTTTTGCTTTCAAGTTGGCTCTGAATCAACACCTTGCGTTTTTCACTTTAGCATAATTTAGAAAGATGATTTGCGCATTAGTTCCAAAATCTGTTATTAAGTGGCGCTGTAAAAAATTGGGATGGAAAATTTCCACCTTACAATTTCCACTGAAAATTGAGTAGCGGCATGACAGACCATGCATTTAGTTCTAAAATCTGCAGCTAGAGGCATGATGTTCTCTGCCTGCGACAGATTTAACTACCGAAACTCGGGTTTTTTCATGGAAATTGGTAGTTCTAAAAACTGCCGCTGGCATAAAACTCTTGACGCTGGCATCGATATTTCTATCAGCAGATTTTGGAACTTAAAGCGACTGCGTTTTGTCGATTACGAGTGCCGCAGTCAAAATCGACAAACGATTTCATTTGAAATCATATCATTATTAAATAATAATAACCTAGCTATCGAATGAAACATTACAGATAATACGGTGTCATAAGTATTTTATTGCAACATTTTGGTACATAAATATACATAAAAGCTTATTTCATCCAAAACTCGTTCAGCATCGGAATTTTCGATTCCTAACTTACGAGAATTTTGATTTTAACAAATTACGTATGTGTTAAATAATAATTACATTTCCTACAATAATGGAATATTACAAGTTATGTGCATTTTGAAATCCATTCTTGGGACTATTCTCGGAACACATTTACAATAATCTAGATTTCAATGAAAAATACCAAATTCTGTCAATTTACATATCACATCATTTTTCTTGCCTGACGCGGATTTTTTACACTTATCTTGAAAACTCTTTGGTGAGCTATTGCTTTGAAAACATTTTTTCAGGTTTTTACTGAACACGTTTTTTCTGCAAAACTAAAACTATTGACGAAGTGGAACATTGTTAACGGTGATACATGGAATTTAATACTCTTCGCGCCATCGCATGTCCATGTTTCATCACGCATTTCTATTTGAAAAAACATGCATTAATTTACAATTTTAATCATGGAATAAAGTTCTTAAACTTTGCGTAAAACATGACTGAAGATAAAAATTATATGTACAAAAACGAACAATCCACTTTTACATACAACATTGAAATGCTGTATTTATGCAGAAAGAATTATACAAACAATATCTTACTTCGAATGAAAATACTCTGCTTTCACATTTTAAATGTTAAGGCCGCTATGAAAGAAATTTTCGCAGCTAATCCAGCAGTTTTTTAGAATTTTCTGGCTGAATCAATTTCCAAAAGCTAGATATTTATAGACTAATATATTTGCATGTCAAATAGATGAATGTCAATAAAAATTTGGAGGTAAAGTGAACGTAAATAAATGTTTCCATATTTTCATTACCTTTTTTTCAACGTTTTAAATAACCTAGTTTCTAAAATCTAAAACAACTTCAATTTTCCAATTAATCCTACTATAAAACTAAAAACTAAAATCTTCACATTAAGTCAACATCTACGTTCACCTTAAATACATCTGCCTCCATTTACCACGAAAACAAAAAAAACTCGCATCCTATAATCACGTACTCCATTTTTATTTTCTTCTCGATGATCCTCGCAAGTTTCATAATTCAAAAATAAAATTCCAAATCACTACGACTTTCCGTCATCAATTTCCTCTTTGACTTGGGGTGTAACCGGAACACTGGGAATTGGTAACAAATTTTTTCCACTCTGCAGACTCGAATGACTCGAAGATCGACTGTGACTCTGACTCCCAGCACCGACCGGAGTTTGCACCAAAGGTTCCGGTGGTGTTCGTGCACCGGATCCATTATTACTCGTTGCATTCGGTTGTAATTGCATGTGGTATTTGTAAATATTTTCTGTACTTTGCACTACACCTGTAAACAAATTTTGTATGCTCATTTTTTCTTGAAAACCGTACGTTTTCTTTTTCCAAACAGTTAAAATTAAGAAACTGCAAATTTCCACTTTCTTACTGTGCAAATTTTTTAGTAACGTAATGTAAAATACCTGCTTGTAAATTCAAGCTGCGACCTCGGACTCCGCTCTCCTTTGGGGGTGGACTCCACCAATTGACGAAAGTGCCCACAACTGGGACATGCCTGAGAATGCCTTCCTGCCAAAGTTTTTCGGCGTTTTCTCTTTCCAAATCTGTTTGGGCTGCTTCAATGCCTCTTTTCACGACCTCCGACATTGTGTCCAGTAGTTTTGAGTTTCCTTCGACTTCTTGGCCTACGCGTTCTACTAACGAAAGTAGTTCTGCGACGTCTAGAAGAAAAAAAAGAATAGATAGCGAAAAGTATCTAATACCGGAATATACATTATCAGTCTGATTATGATGTTTTGTTACAAAGCACATAACACCTAGCCTTACAGTGGCGGATCTAGTAGGGGGGGGGGGGTTCAAACCCACCCTGAAAGTTCAGTGGAGT
>JAPYZK010001866.1:0-26382 GCA_030522785.1 Platygaster equestris | reverse complement strand
ATTTGTCATTTTGTGCTTATTCTACGTTCTTATCTGATATACGTCGCTTATTGTTTATAACAATATACGGTTTCGGCCATTTTTAACCCATACAAAATTGTTTCATGTGTCGTTATTCCTTAACCCCCCACTACCTACGTTATTTTGTTATTTAACCAACTATAACAACGTTTGTTGTTAAATAAACAAAAAAAAATTTGGTCATTGAAATGAAAAGTAATTGAGAATAAGGGGTGCAGAGCAGTATAATTAAGAGAATTAACGTAAGGATCAATGAGCTGGACATAGTCAGTGTGACAATATGGCCTGCAGTGTATTTCGTGATGTAATAGTAGTAATAATAGCGTCAGTAGGTATAATAAGTGTAGAGTTGTTATTTGAACAATATTATTGTGGTGGTGAACAGGAACATAAGGAGAGTAGCTCGTGTTGAGCTGATGGTCGTTCGGTTGTTCAGCAGCAGCAGCTGCAGGAACAGTTATTGTGGGTGTGTTCAGTGTTGTTGAACAACTGGATGAAATTTAACGTGTAGAGGAGTCATGGATCGGTAGACGAGGTCGACGTATGGTCTGATGTCCTTGGTCGTTTGAATGGCTTCGAAATTAAAGCTGTGAAGCAAATGTCCTATGACGGCCTTGAGCTCGAGCATGGCGAATTTCTGGCCGATGCAGTTGCGGTAGCCGCCGGAGAAGGGGATGTAGCAGAAGGGATGCCGACCCCGCGAATTCTCCGGCAAAAATCGGTCAGGGTCAAATTCCTCAGGGTGCGACCAATAAGCTGGGTCTCTGTGTATGTCCGGAAGGTGGATGTGCACCTCTACATCCTTCGGCAGTGTACATTTCTCTGCGCAATACGTATTACATATTATTGTTGTTTTTATTATTATTATTATTATAACCTCACAATTTTGGCTAGCGCTTTGGAATAGACAGTTTTTCGGCAACTTTCGTGATGGAAAAAAAAAAAAAAAAATGTAATATAGCTTTTTCGCGACTGGCACGGATGGGTGTCGTATTTTTGGTTGCCCTAATTATTACGACATTAATAACATTAATACTATCATATTGTCACTCGAATGTTATTTCATGTAATCGATCCGCCGTTTTGCGGGAGAGCCATCATCTATCTCATGCTTGATATTTATTGTTTTACTTGATTATTACATGCTAGGTTAGTGTTATATTACAATATTATGATGATCATCATCATATTTTACATGCGACTTGAGTTATTGGCTTACTTAATTGAAGTTCTTCCGATATTTGGCGCGATGTGAAGGGCACGCTAGGGAACAAGCGCAGCGCTTCCTTGATGCAGCGCTCGAGACAAGAGAACTTATGGACCTCAGCCATGCCAATTTGGCCTCCACTTTCCTCCCAGACTTGGTCGATTTCCTTCCTCACCCGGGCCTACAAATGCATGCATGTATTTGTAGTATATAATCATTTGTACTACTGTAGAAAATGTTTGTCTGTAACAACAATTCTTTTGTCAAGCCCCCCGAATCCCTGATGCAGCAGTAGCAGCAGCAGCAAGATATTATAATTATGAGTAGTCGATAGTAAGCTATATATTATTTATTCGATAGCATATTTTATCAATTCGAAAAAGTTGACTTATCAAACTTACTTGAATGTCCGTATGCTCCGCGAGAAGCAAAATCGTGAAACACATTGCCGCGGCCGTTGTGTCGTAACCCTTTTTTGCCATATGAAATTGATAATCGAATTAATGTCGTATTTATCATATTAATGTGCGAAAACGTTACTTAATAATGATAATAATAAACATTGCTTGATATTATGCGCACCTCAAAAATAAAGGTGTCAACTTCTTCTCTTATTCCCTCGTCGTCGATTTCATTCTTGCGGTACGCATTTATGAGAATATCCAGCATTGCCAGATTCTTCTTTTCTTTACCTAGAGTTGAAATAATAATAATTCATATTTGTCTCAAAGTTGATCTCTTATTGAAGTCGAGCGAAGTACAATAAATTAATGTGTCGTGATCCGCGGCAGACACATGACTATAATAATATATTATATGTATTATAATTTATAAAAATTTCTTAAAATGTCGAAATTTTCACACGATTTGAAAATTTTCCAAAACTGGTGCGGAAACATTTCCAAAAACAGTGCGCAAAATAGCGTTTTACGCACACTTGCGCACACTTATTCCGCACTGCTATATTATATCTATGAAAAATGCCGTTTCGCGCCCACATTTCGTGCATGAAAAAGGGCCATCTTTGTGCATGTGTAAAAAAATTTTATATTGGTTTGCTAATATCTAGTGGCCGATTACACCTACACTAGTTGAGAAATGAAATTAGTAATGCGACTATTATTTTCTACTATTTTCCAACACCGTGGAAAACTTATTTACAATAAATAACTAAGGTATTGAATAATTAATTGGAGATCGAGAGGTGCAGTGTAGTATAGCGTAGTGTACGAAACTCATTATGCTTTCGATAGTTTCAATACTAGTAGCTTATATTATACATTATAAATACGTCATATTGAAAAGTTACCAAAATCATGAATAGTTCCTTGTTGGTCGGTTCCAATGTCGTCCAATCCCGATAAGTATTTCCCATTCGTAGACTCGTGGAATTGTTTCCGCTCTTTGATTATCTGCGGCGATAATACAATTTCGTTGACTACAATTTTATTAATAAGTAGTGCACAGCACATGATGGCTAGCATTCAGTTTCAGCATAAGATGATTGGAGGTGAACCGCAGGGACCTTGATATAATTTATTGAGGCCCTGCACTAATAAAAACTTGCAAAAATGTGGATTATCATTATATCTCGCATCTTCGTTAAAAACGTACACGTATAATTATTATAGCGTCCAAGTTTTTCCTCTGGATCGTTTTTTATATTCTTTCTGTGTCTTATAATTAATATATTGTGTACTTCCTCCGAACGAGTTGAGCTGATAAATTATAATTTAATTTATTGCTCTTTAGCGTCTCCTAGTTTTCCGCCTGGGTCATTTTTTTTTTTTCATTTTTCTATCGATTTGTTTGTCTACTTTTTTCGAAGAAAGTGAGCGTGAAGTTCATGTTGAAAGAGCTAGACTGCTAGAGGGTGACTTTTGTTGTATAATGATGTGGTGTGGATAATATTAGTATACATATTGTGTTATTCTGATACGTATTATAAGGTACGAGAATATAGACAGACGCAATCAAGTATATTATACATATATAATAGTATATTGCATGAAAGTTCGAAACAAATGAGGTGCGAGACGATCACGCAACTGCAGATGCAGCATAATTGAGTCGGTCAAAGCAGTAAATAATTCGTGTGTCACTCACTCTTGTGGAGAAGCCATGTAATATTTTGAGGGTTTCCTTGTAATGTCTCCCGACACTTGTCAAAAAGAATAAAAAGTTGGGCACTAGCCAAGGCCTCATTGCTCTATAAATTGTGTACGACATTATAATAACATGTTATCAGTAGTGTTGTTTTCTATCCAATTTCGCGTAATCTTCGCTGCATGACATGCAGAACATGTCAACATATTTATAATGTACATTTTATTATTGTTATTATTATGATTATGTACCTGTATGTAACGACGTAGCCAGCTTCATGAACAGCTTTTTTGTACCTGATAGCCTCGTCTTTGGCAGTTTCGAAAGGCACACCCATGGCCGTTTCTTTGGTTGAATCGTCGTCGTTGTCATTTAATTTGGAACGATATTATCATATGATTGATCTTTTTTTTCTCTTTTTCTTTTTCCTTTTAATTATACATTATACAAACATGCGTTCGAAGCAGACTGCTGCACGAAATAGATGAAAATAGTTGCGTAAACATTTAGTCGAATAATTTCGTGGGACCGTTGCAGCAGATACTGATTTTTAGACGTAACAATTTCTACTCACAATCGGTCACAAAATTAATCTTGAGGTTTTTATGTCTAATAATCCAAGTGTCCCTTAAATAATTGCTGTATGCCCCTATAGGACACGTACTAGAAGTACATACTCCCTCCGATAGAACAGAATGGATAAGAGTTTTCATGAAATTCGCGAAAATAAATTTTATGCGAACGCTTGCATAAAGTTTGCACAAAATTTGCACGAAAAATCCGGTCTCATCTTTTATTGTGTGAACTTGTTCTATCTGGGCTAATATTATACCAGCTATTGAAATGTACGATGTTGACTCTGTTTTATTGACGTATTTAAAAAATGCGTGTGCTTTCGAAGTAAGTTGATATTGTCCAAAAACGCGATGTATCGCGGTTATAACTTGGATAAATAGCTTGGGTGTCGTTGGCTAATTTTATTTATTGCCTGATAATGAGAGTCGTTGAATTATTGTGCACTTACCGCAAATAATGGTCAACGTGTGATCCGTGACCCATGGGTGCAAGTTTTTAGTAGGCGTGCTTCCCTCATTTTTCAAATCTTGTGTTATTCTTTCGGCGTGATGCAAAATCACTTGCATGTACTTTTGTAAAATGGTAAAATGAAAGCCTGGAGTCAAAATTCTCCGCCGTTTCTGCCATTTGTTGCCTATATAGACACACACACACACAACAAGTTGTTATTACTTATATTTATTTATACACCTCAGTGCAATAAACGGTCTTTTATTGGCCTGCGCGGGCCCGAAAAACCTTTTTATTGCCTTTGGTGTATAAAGTATCGTATGTTCCAAAGGGCAAAAAGTTTTATTGGACGAATATAAACTCGCATTCGTCCAATAAAACTTTTTGCCCTTTGGAACATAATATACTATTGTGTCCATCGATCCCCATCTGCTGATGTTAAATTAATAATCTGCAAAACATGCCTGAAAACGCAGCATATCATAAAGGGAGACCGTGTCCTCGCAAATACTTATTATCGTGCTGATGATGCGCTATTCGCTAGTACAATTAACCTTCCGTAATACTACTTTTTCGGCCTAGGCCAGAAAAGTACGTACAGCTGGATCTCGATAGAGCGTGATTCGATCGTGCGCGCTGTAATTTACCGTGAAGATCTCGGCAGCGATAAGGCTCCGAGTTTCACAGCAGGGAGCGAATTCCAGAAGCCTGGAAAGTCATTAATGATTTTTCATTTTTGGGTTTGGGTCCCTCGAGGTTTCCACCTGATGGTGTTTCTACCCGTCTTATTGCTCTCTCGATTCAGCGTAATGTTTACTTAAGACCCCTGAGACGAGCGCTCTGTCGAGATCCAGCTGCACTTGAGTATTTTAATACAGTTGTTGACAAGTAATGGAAGTATCCTAATGGATGGAATGTTGTGTTACTATGACGATGATGATGATGATGATGATGATGATAATATTGTAAGAAAACATTGTATTATATTATGATGTATGTATAAGCCAAATAGCATACCAAAACTGACGAGAAGACCATCGTTGAGCCACGGCCTGAGAAACTTGTAAAGAACGGACTTTTCGATGTGCTTCGGACTCCTGAACAGGGTCTACGGAAACATTTCCAAGCATAACAAGCTTTAATTGCATTCAAATTGCGGTAATTAAATATTATTTCATCGAATCAACGCTTACATCGAATTCAACATATGTATATCATGTACATAATATATACAGCGCTGGTTAACAAAAGTCTCATCAAACATAGACTTACTTGCGTCGAGCTTTCGATTCTCCGTAGTATAAGCGGCGAAAGCTCGCACAATTATTAGTAGCATAATATTATACTATTGTTTCATATCAAGATCTGATTAGAGTCATCATTATTATACTGAGGATACGAAACGAGCTGTGAGCTGCATGCATCGCGGCGGTGCTCAACAATGATAGATTATAGCAATCTCACGTGTCATTGCTTCTCTTATTATTGATTATTCGCGTTGAATTCGATCAATGCATTTGAATTCATTATTTTGTTTGTTTGTTTTTTTTTTTATCATCATCATTGATGTTAATTACGGTGAATGATTATTTAAAATGTCGTTGACACACCTCTATATCGTCCGCGTCACGCAAAGCCACGGAAACGAATTTCGGAAACGACATTTGAAAGTTCTCGTTGAAAACCTTGTTGACATATCGAAATTTGGCGAACAGCGCTTCTGCAAAATGCGTTTTTAACATTTACATTCGGTCAAAACAATAACGGCCTCTGTATTATATAGTAACTAAACTTTTGAACAACAAAAACTTGATGGAAAAGGCGGGTTCGCGAAGCCCGTAGGAATAGTAATCGCGGTCATAAGGATGTGAATTTGTCATGCGCGCATGGCGTTGATCGAGAGAAATGATTTTATCGCGCGTTATTTTTCATCGAAAGCTGTTGTGAGCTGATGATAAATTTACTAATGTGTCGAAAGAAATAGTGTTTTTTGGAGGAGGAGTACTTACCGGCATTTCCATGCAAAAAGAATAAATTCCGAAAAAAAGGCACACCCCTTGGGCCGGGCACGTTTCTGAGCTTTGTCCATTTGTCGATGTTCCACAGATAGTCGATAATTGGTACCAGCACGCATATCGCCACCGCCACTACTATACTAGTTATCAGCATTTTCGCACTTTTTTCTGGGCTCGGGTTTATTCTATGCCCTTCACCGCGACGATTCCAACTTGCGTCAACTATATATAAACGACGATGTTTATTTGACGTTATTATAAGTATATCACGTATTTATAATGCTGCTCTCACCACAGAGTAAAAAAACCAATCGCGAACATGCGTATGCAAAACCCAACAAATATTCAGAGCACCATATCTAATAATATCATAACAACAATGACAGTTGCAAAATCATTCATCACCATAATATTATAATAATGTATTATCGCCGCTGTGAAATATTATTATTCTTTGAACCGTCTGTGATGAGGTGCTCGATGATGGGATCGATTTGTGAATGATTTGAAAGCTCCATGTAAATGAAATGGATCATGAGACTCTCAAATTGTGAGGCTTATAAAAAGTCGTGCTCTTTTATTTTTCGAGGAAATGATGATGATGATAATGTCCCGTTTGGGGCCCAAAAGATGATGCACATGAATGCTTTGCTACACAAGAGTGTGCAGATGACGGTGGCTAGTATACAAGCGTGAACATTTATGTGGTTCGAAATGAATGAGAAAATAATGTGTGTGTAAAAGCAACTAGACACAAAATAATTGAGAGATTGCAGCAGCACACCGAGCGACTCGCTTGTTCGAATCAAAATGAGTGCTCCAATTTTTATCTCGCTACAAGCTCAACGACTGCTCCGCGTAGTGGCGGCGGCGGCGGCTGCGGCGGCGGCGGCGGCGGCGGCGGTGGCTGCCGGCGAAGCTTCGCGCTCATTGTCACCTTTTTTTCACTACAAGTGCCAACGAAAAACACTGTCATTATACTCCTTTTCCATTTAATATTATTATACGTTAATGCAAAAGTACTTACAGTCAACAATAAGTGATTCGATTATATTCTTCACTGTTATCAAGGTTTATAAGTTTTGGTCATTAATTTGATGATCAATCTTGGCAAACGAAAATTCATCATTCGTCTTTTTTCACCGGTAATTTCAAGGTCATTATTCCTACGCGCAACACACCGCTGGATCTTTTTTTCGAAATTATGAAATAAAAGAAAATAGTTTGCGTGGAAAAATAACGAATTATTATTGTACTTGCTTGTGAAAATTTTGAAAAATCGATCTAATTTTGAGAGAAAATTTGCAATTCTATAATCGCAAATCTTGTCGATACTCTTATTTTCAGTTATGAATTTTTCGACTTTGAAACTCTTGTTTTCCACGCGTACCGCACCGCGGAGTGTACCAAAATATTGACATTCCAACGTTTCCAAATCGGCGAGTATTTTCATTTGCGAAATTTTCTAATTTTTATTTACTTCACACGTATTCAAGTACCTTTGTGCCTTGCCAGAGGCACAAAGACGCTGGCAAAGATGGTGCAGTCACGCCGACCTGCTCAATCCGAAAGGTTGATAATTGTATAATTCTTAAGATCCGTGAACACATGAAAATATATTTCAAATAGGTAGCACTTGAATAACAACATTGAAAAACTGACAGTTTACATTTTTTATTGACAACAGATCGATATTTTCGGAACAGTGGAATTTTGTGAAATTCTTGAAATTCGTAATCGACGAGCGCAGTTAATAATTGATGAGCAGGAGGTGGATAAATCGAATGGCAAAAGAAAGAAGTTTTTTTCGCGAATTCATTGATATAATCAAAGCTTGCTGCTGCAAGTCAATATTATAATAATATTATGCCGTGTGCAACGAGATCGCGACTTAATGAGGCCTTATGATAAAGAGCGTCGGCGATGTTTGTTTGCAATTAACTTTTTTGCTAGCCTCAATAAAAAACGACGAGTGATATAGTTGCCGAGTAATTAACATCATTATTGAAACAAATCACGCGGGTCAAGAAAGATAAACAAAATTATTGCAGATTACAGAATAAGCGTTAGCTTCGCGATCGGAATTGAGATTAAAAAGTGCTAGCTGATGTGACTTGCTTTTCAGATAAACAAGTGGCCTCTAGGCTTCGGTAATTATAGTGTACACATAATATTATGGATAATCGACTGTAACGCTGAATTTGCGACAAAAAACAGTATACGTACAAGACTCGTCGGAACAAGTTACATATTTATTATAATATAATAATCATTTGTTGGAGAATACTCACGTTCGTACTAATTTCTACAAAAAACTTGTCAAGTTTGAATACTCGAAAATCGAAATAATTGAAAACATCAATTTTTTGTTTTATTTGCGTTTTGGCTTCGAGTTTTCAGTTGAAAGAAAAGTTTGAAAATTTACAAGAAGTGGAGGCGAATTTATCTGTGATTATTTGCTATCGCATAAAGCATTAATCGACTTTCAATGATCGTATTACGCAAACAAGTACATCAATTAATTAGCGTCTCTTTTATCCTCAACTCGTAATCCGCATCATCATCATCATTATCATCATCAATTCATCACCTCTTGAGTAATGTGATTACTGTAAGCTGTGGTGAGTTCAAAGGGCAAAATGGGTGGAGGAGGGTACGTGTGGTACGTACGGTGAAAAGTGTCTTGAATCATCAATTGCATTGTATAATAATAGATTTTTATTCATTGTAGCTAATTGCATTGTTGTTGTTGTTGTTGTTGTTGTTATTATGTGTGGCTTATCGACATCTGTCTCGCCGCACGCATCTGTTTCTAGAATTTCGTAGGTAGCCCGATCTGCAATTGCAGCCCGCTAAACATTGCTGCAAATGATGATTAGATGATGGTTAGGTTAATCGTAATTGTCAGAAGAAAATTATATGTACATTAAGATCCATTTAAAAATTAGATATTGAAGTTCGCGTTATAACCATCACAAGTTTGACGAAATGTCTGCAGTGGCGAAATAATTCTGGTGCAGTATACATACATACAATGCCACCCGAACATCATCGGGCCTAGTCGCGGCGAGTAGTTTTATTCCTCATATGCCGCTTTCGAATCGAATTATCAAAACTGGTGGCCGCCGTCTTGAATGTTAGGGGCCAAGTCGCGTATATAACATTATAATGTTATCATTTCGTTCAATGTAGTTTTTTCATGTTAGGCTGTAGTGTATGGCGCATACTGCACGAAAATTTGGCCATCCAAAAACTCGCAGGTCAAACTTGTGTAGTAATCAATATGTAATTGCAGTTCTTTCCAACATTTGACTGCAGATGATAGACTGAGATAAACTATGTGTAATAAATAATGTAGATTTTATAAAAACTGTAATGATAATATTGTAGAGATTTACAAATGAGGGGCAGGGAAAACGATTGGGCTGTGCGCACGTGGGCGGACAATAAGTTTGGCATTCGACCGCGACTTCATTGTCACGGCAGGGTAAATTTGAAGCGTCGGCCAAGCCCTGATGCAGCAGCAGCGTCTCTGGGATAATAAATGGGATAATAAACAACGCTGCTCGGTAAATGAATTTGAATAGTCTCACCGCAGACTGACAACAAAAGTGGATCAACAAGACGAAAAGCAAAACTTACGTGCAAAAAATAGGCCGCCAAGTGCGAAACAAACAAGCTGCAGTAACTGTCGTAACATGATGGTGCCGTCGTTGCCGCGACTCTGATGCCGCGCGGTGCTGGCGGTGTGCACGTAACGATTTGAGAAGCGGGCTAATTAAGAAACGCTGCGATAGGCCTCTTTTTATATCCTCATTAACAATGCATGTATTATTATCGTATTGCCTGCGATGTTTAATGACGCGGCTTAATTCCTGCCTCGCGTCAATATTTTGTTATTCAACGCGCGCGTGTAAACAACTTATACACAAGTGACATGGGTGCAGCGAAAGGATACTACATAACTCTACTCGTTCACTCGACCCACTGTAGACAACGGCCTACAGTAGCCCTGTGGTGGGAGAATGTTTCAAGGGTTTTATAAGTGATAAGAACTCCAAAATACGTTTATTTATCTTTAAAACAAAATTATACAATATTTGTTTCATTCCATTAATCCGCAACCTCTCGAACACTCTTACAAACTTCTTATAATGCTCCTTACTTTTAATGATTATCGATACTCGATAATTTTCGCAGTCAATTATAAATAACCTTTATTCTTGATTTGGCGGCTCTGACAGCTATGCCTATATAGCTGCAATTGGTTTGGAAATAATTGAGTACAGTATTCAAATTGACATTGACAGGGTTAGGAAAATTTGCGAACCACTTGATGACTCGACGTATTTTGCAATATCATCAATTAATCATATTATATTATTTATCGAAATTCTCAGAATGGGAGCTGACGTTAATTGCAGCTGCTGTTTCAAGTGCGAACGTCTTGCATCATCAGCAAAATATTTTCCTTTCTCTCGAAATTGCACATCTTATATTATGTTGAGCATTTTTTTTAAATTCCGCTTCAATAATTGATTCATTAATTAGTCAATTAATTGATTAATTAATTAATGCATATGTATGTTTTGCAGTGCAGGCGCTACTTTCGGGTTCATAAGCAATACATACAATAATATAGTCTACTCCATTCGAGATTAATTGAGCTGTATAGTTTACAAAAAATTAATCGCAATTACCGCCCGAGGGCGAATACCAGCAAGTCAATTCGAGTTTTCCATGTTGAAATATAACCTACACGTACGTTGAAGTGATGAATATAAATCACTGCATAAAAATTATTCAGTCATCTCTATAACTATGATAAGTCTGATGAGATTATTAGCTACTTGGTAAATGCGTACTAATATATTATTAAATATTGTTTATTGAAAGTACAGTGCTAACTACAGCACATTTACGTGGACTGCTGCTGCTGCAGCAACGTGCAATATTAAGGGATAATACATTATAATCATGTGTCAATTATAGACTGTTTTGTACTCGGCTATATTGCAGCTGCTAATTGCGTGTAGGCCGTAGATTATTCATTTATTCAGTTTATTTGTTGCTTGCCAAAGTTGATAGTAATTACAAGACATATGATGGTTGAAAGTCGCTTAGTGAGCAACATGCAACAGTGAAGAAATGAATGTGCCGAGGAGGAGTACGAAAAATACTATTTTCTACATTGTCTCAGCGTGACGCATTGTCGGGCCTGGTTCAGATAAAAACCAGCTTTGCACTGGCATCCAATTATGCATTGCTGTAAAAAACATACCAAGACACATTAATGATATTATAATGATAATGATGATACATTTTTTATATTAACGCACCTCAGTGCAAAAGCTAGGCCTGGGCTGTCGGCATGTTGGAGGACAAGCTGTTCCACAAGTGGTGTACTCTTCGTTCCGACCGCACTGGCTCACTAAGTAATGAACCTCGTTAAGTAATATTCCAGCGACACTTGCTCAATTTTTACTTCTATTTATTACTTCTATATTCTATTTATTACTTCTTTTTATTATTTCTATATTCTATTTTTTACTTCTATTTATTACTTCTATTTATTACACAGCATATAACAGTAATTTAATTAAAGGTTTGAAATATGATAGACGCAAATAATAATGAAAATATAAACATTTGACTCGATATCGAGTCATTCTAAAAGAGACATACTACTTAGATCCATTGATCTAAGTAGTATGTCCCGTTTTACTTGGCCGGACAGATCGAGTTATAGTCCTACAGTAGATTACAGACATGACAGTAGTTGCAGATGGCAAATTGCATATTCGTGTGAAATGAAATTTATTCTTTATTCAACTCACTCTGATGTTGGGCACTGCTGCACACCAGCACGGACGAGAGCAACAAGACGAACAAAAGACTGCAAGAAATGGCAACTCGAGACATGATCGATATTGTTATAACTTCAATTGCAGTAGTAGTAGTAGTATCTGTCTATCTATAATATAAAATTATGAGCGCACACGTGGTGTAACAAGATGCAGAGTTATAGTCAAAAGTTGAGAAATACTTGCACGTTGAGAGAAAAAGGTGCTCACTTTTATATACGAAAATATGCGAATCGTTGCGAGTGCAAGTTTGTCGGCGAAGCAAAATGAATTATGGACTGGCAAACATGGCAAAGCCCAGAATTAATAAGAGTTGCGATGATAAGTAAAATTTCATGTTGCATATCAAGTGCAAAATAACGCTGTAGATTCCTGATCGTTTGGCTTGTCATCATGACGTTTTATAAAGGCAGATCTTACTGTCTTGATCTTACTTCTTGTCTTTTCTTACTTGAATGTCTTCCTAAACATGATTATCTATATCTATGTTTCTGTCTATATGTACAAAAATGACATCCATTTTCTGTGAGTTTACTCTTAACGCTTGACCCGTTGAACAGAATGACTCGAAGTTTGGCACGATTATGAAAACTCTCAAATTTGGGTGACTTTTTTAGAGTTTGCTAGTATCCAAAAATTTTCACATTTTCCCGGGATAAAATTTTCGGGGTCTCGACAGTATTGCTCAGTGTTGCAAACATTCTCGCGAGTCTCGATACATAAATTAGACAATTTTCGAAATATCGTAAATGGAGACGGAATTTTTGTTTTTTTCAATTTTTTATGCAGTTTCCGAAGTGTCGAGACTTTGGAATTGTAAAGTATCGAAAAAAGAGACCCCAATCTCCCGCGTTTTGAAGGTCTTACAAAAAGAGAGTGCAATAAATAACGAGACTGACTTGAATAATTTCTCTAGTTGCGCATCAAACATGCAGATCTGCATATTATAATACTACCATATTATATTATCTACTAGATACTATCGCGCGATGATCTAACTCTGATTTTATTGGCAAAATCTATTGCAAACGGTAAAGAATGTTTGATTGTTATTTTCGCATTCATAACATTAATGTTCTTTATTACGATCCATCAGATTTTCTAAACATGTATTGAATTATACTTCAGTAATTAATCCACCAGACTATCGTCGAATCAGTTTTAATTATCACAAAAAATCACGAAAAACGATAATTAAAAAATTGGAATTTTACATCAACATATTTTAATTTAAACACTTGAGCGAATTCGCATTACCCTACCGATCCTAGTGCGACTTTATAAAGTCATACTAAAGTCGCCAAAAGTCATACTTCTATTTTTCGGTATTAGTATAGTGAAACGAGAGATAATATTCAAAGATCAATCAAGAATCATTAAACAATCATTATTCACCTTATCTGACATTATAAACATGCATGACAAATATTGCTTTTATGAACGAAAACAGAAATGCAATCACGACGATAAGAAATCTCATATTTTTATCAATTTTTATGAATAATGTGGTCGGGCACGTTCGTGAAAAATTAAAAAATGGCGACAATATCAATTTTAAATTTTATGATATTTTCAATTTCCCATTCAATTTTTTCCAATGAAATGTTTTTTGCGAGAAAAAAATCCACCGAGCCGGGAATCGAACCCAGGACCTCCAAATTTCATGTCGGGTGCTCTAAATTAATTATTTAATTATTAAATTAAGTCATACTTGGATTGGTAGGGTACGAAAATCGTATCAATGATTTTTTTCGAATTACACAAACAAACATTGTAAATTCAAATCTTCGCAGTCAGCTTCAAGTAACATACAAAATGGCGCCACACATGAGTTTCAAATCCTTTAATTTTCTCTTCAGTACATTGATACACAAAATCTGTTGATAATATAATTCCGTCCTGGTTATGTAGTAGTACCTATATCATATAATCGTTATGTAGTAAAGGGCAAAAAGTCGGAAACTGTCGTTTGAATTCTGTGACTTGGTTGATTAATATAATTGGAAATAATTATCAGTATAGCATTACAATGAATGTATATTATTTACGGATAACATAGGGCATGTACGATATTATCATTGTTATCCTAATGATAATCTAATAATATAATATCAAAATGAAGTAGCATGGTTTAGAGGAGCTGCAGATTGTTGAGATTCCATAATATTAATGAACAGAGATTCTATGAGTAATACCTCATAATATTTATCACGTATTTTTTTCTGAATCGGTTTGAACATTGAGAAATAACAAACGTCGCGCGTTTCGTGTTCCAGAAGTTGCTTGCAGCCCAGCAGAACCAGCAAAACAATGAAAATCAACGATCGAGTGCGAATAATTGGGAAAAACGTCATCTTGGTGCCGTATCGAGAAAATCACGTTTCAAAGTGAGTTTTGATTAATAAATCATATACAATTAAATATATCCTATCTTCATATTTATTGCCTACACATATAATAGCAGTATTATTTATTTCACTGGAATATTAGTATAGGTATATTATTATTTCTCGCCTTAGATCTATTATGATTATTATATCCTACTCGTTCCCGCGGTAAATCCGAGTTTTCGGTAATAATAATAATCGATCAATCCGCATCATCAACCCAGTATCATTATGTTATCATGATGTGCGATATATTGATTTATGTTATTATTGAATCATCGTTCATCTTTTATACGTATTTCACGTATAATACATACGGCCCTCGCATGTTTCACACGATATGTGTTCTGTTATTTTTTCACGCTGATATTATATGAAATCGCATCTTCTATGTAGGCCGTAAATGAAGAGGACCTGAGAGCGTAAAGAATAATTAATTGGTCAATTAAAATAAGACTGACGAATGTATCATTCACTCTGGGAGTCAACTTGGCAATCAAAGTGGGAGTCATGGCGTGACTCGTGACTCCCATCGACTCCCATAACGGGAGTCGCGGGCAGGACCGTCCCGAGGTTTTCCTGGGTCTGAGGTGAAGATTTTAGGCGAGCTTCCTCAATTAAATGTTCCTGTGAATAATACATTGGAATTTTGACGTTTTGGGAACATTACAAGTCCTGAAAATATTGGAATATAGAGGTTTGAGAATTTTCAAGATTGGAAATAAATTATTGAATTTCGACATTTTTGAAGGTAAAAACTCAAGGTCTTGAAAAGGTCTGGAAATTTTACAATTTTTCAACTTTGTACGTATTTTGAAGTTCTGAAGTGTAGAAATTTCGAAATTTTTGAAATTGCAGAACTTTGAAATTTCGAAATAATGAAGTTTCGAAACTTATAAAGCTTTGGAATATTGACGTTTCGGAAAAATTAGGAGTCCTGAAAATATTGGAGTATACAAGTTTTAGAATTTTTAAGATTTGAAATTATTAAATTTTAACATTTTTTAAGGTCAAAACTCAAGGTTTTAAATTAAGGTCTGGAAATATTACAATTTTTGAACTTTGTACATATTTTGAAGTTTTTAAATCTAGAAATTTCGCAATTTTTGAAGAAATAATGAAGTTTTGGAACTTATAAAGCTTTGGAATTTGGAATTTTCGACGAATTATGGAGTTCTGCAGTTTTGAAAGTTTTGGAAATTTTACAAGTTTTTAAAATATTGGAATTTAAAGATTTAAAGATACTTAAAAATTTTTCGAGCATTCTAATTGTTTGTCAATTTTAAAAAATGTTAATGTTAGCATCTCCCAACATGATAACATTCAAAAATTTCCGAAAATATGAGAATCCTGAGTTTGCGAAGTATATTTGAAATATAAATTTTTCCGAAAAGTTAAAAAATGTCAATGTTCCCAATTACTAGTTATTACTAAAAGTTAAATCTGTCTAGGAATTCAAAAAGTTTGATTTTCTAAAAAATTAAGAAATTTTCAGTCTTGAAAAAATATTCGGAAGTATTAATCTTCTTCGAAACTTTAAAGACAATTAATTATTCAGGTAATTCGGAAATTTCGAGTTTTTCGAAAGATTGAGATAATCAAGTTTTTCGAGAAATTCAAAATTTCAAAATTCCGAGGTTTTTTTTTTCAAATTTGGAGACTTTGTGTTAGCCAGAATAATGCAAACGATTATTAAACTATTAGAGTAATTGATATAAAAATTCTAGATGTCTCAGAAAATTAGAAAAATATTCGAGTTTATCAGAAAATTTTAGAATTTCAAGTTTTAAAGGGATTTAAAGATTGTAAGTTTTTTGAAACTTGTCAAAAATTTTATTATTCCCAAATAGCAACTGGACATTTCAAGTTGTCCCAAAATTAAAGAATACTTAATCTTTCAGATAATTTTGGAATTGAACATTTTTTGAAAAATAAAAAATGTTCGTTTCGAGTTTCCTGATGAAATTTTCAATTCCCTGTCTTTCAAAAGACTTTAGACTGTGAGTTTTCCGGAAATTTTCGAAAATGTTAGTATTTCGGAAAATATTCCTTATACACTAGAACATTTGCAGTTTTTCGAAAATTTTTGGAATTCCGATTGTTTTGGAAAATTTGGAAACGTTGAATATCTCAAATGATAGGAATTTGTTGTGTCTGTTAAGAAATCGACAAAATTTGAGTTTGTTCGAAAATGCAGATGTTTCCTGCAGTTTTTCCATGAAACGCGAAATTAGAGATTTTAAGTTATACGCAGAATCATTAGATTTTTAATTCATGACTCAAATTTTAATTTTTCGGAAAAATTGTGATTTTTGATATTTTTCCCAGAAAATTTTAAGAATTTACCGATAATTCGAGTTTTTCGAAAATTTTCGAAATTCTGAGTTTTTCAACAAAACTTAAAAATTTGGAGTTCTTTAATATTTAAAATTGTTCAAAAAATAAAAATTTTCCAAGTTGGCCAGAAAATTCAAAAATTTGATTTTTTGGGAAATTTGAAGTATGTCAAAAGATTCAATGATTTTGAGTTTTTTGAAAATTTTGAGATTTCGAATTTTTGAAAATCTGAAAATTTTGGGTTTATTATTAAAATTTTAAAATCATTTGCCCCCCTCCTCTCCCCCGGGACCAATGTAAAATGTAAAAACATGTCACTTTTATGGTAAAAACCATGAAAAATATTCATACTACCTAGAACCAGTATAATAATAACAAATAAAGGGTGTATAAACCTTTTTTTCAAATTATTTGAAGAGTTTCTATAGTCTTCCTTTCTAATGTCCCTTTCATGTTATAAAGGGACGCAAGGGAACGTCCCTTTGCGTCCCCTCGCGTTCCTTCTGATCCACCAGGGATACAACTGCATTCGTCAGTCTTATTGGCCAATGAATAATAATAAACAATACATGCATCCATATACTTTTTACTCTCATTGTCAGTACCGCCTCAGATCCAGGATTTATTATGTTCGAGTGAATAGTAGTATACTGTACGAGATGAATATTTTCTCAATTCTACATTCATATTAATTATGCATTGTTTCAAGTTGTCTGACACTTTTTTTTTTTCAAGTTTTTCTTGGACGTATGCAACTTGAGTACTTATTTCATGATACAATAAGTCCTTTTTTCTCGCGCACTATGATTTGCTCATTCTTGAGTAATCGTGAAATGAAATAGGGAATTGTACTTGACTCATTGTAATTGAAAGAAGAAATGAATATTATTATTGAATTGAAAGTTTGTGAGTAACATAAACGTATACAGTATACAGATAGTTAGATGAATTAAGTGAAAAATGACGAAATCGAGGTACCACGAGTGGATGAAATCTCCGGAACTGCAGATGCTGACGGCATCCGAACCTCTGTCCTTGGAGCAAGAGTACGAAATGCAAAAAACTTGGCACCAAGATGACGACAGTGAGTTTCCATGCAAAAATGTTGCAAGTTTAATGTAAATAAATTGCCATTCCCGAAAACCGAAATTCGACAGGTTAGGTTTCGCACGATTTTTTTTCCTTTCCATGAATTACGTCTCAAGTTATGTTCGAACATATTAGAGAACATATTAGAAATTACGTCTCAAGTATGTTCGAACTTATTAGCATATTTTATTTTATTTCATTTTTTAAAACATAAAGCTCATGCAGGCAAGTCGCGATCCGAGTTGAATATACGTACTATCCATGGTAGAATTATACAAGGTATGTTCTTCAGGTGGACGCGTTTTCGTTCAATTCGCGCATGTGGGCCACCCGACGCCATCTTAGTTTTATGCCGCCTCGAATTGAAATGTTGTAAAATATGTAAAGGATGATATTCAAATCTGTGCCTATGTGAATTCGCGGTAAAATTTCCTCGAAACATAAATCAATCTAGACTATGGCATTTTACATGCCTTAGATAATGAAATTGATTTTCATTGCATGTAATTGAAGGTAGGTAGGTATTGATGAATAACATATCATCAATACCTAATGATATGTTATTCATCAACACAGAGTAATTTGAAAATTATATATATCCAGGTTTATTTATTTTAATTATATGCGAATATTATATGAACTCACTATCATAATAAAGAATTATGCAATGAAAAATGATATCACTTTAAAAAAATTCTTATAAAAATTGACTTTGTAAAAAAAGCTCACATAAAAAATTGATTAATTTCATAAAAGTCTCCGGAAAACCAAAAGCACTAGATAAAATCTCAACAAAATTGTCACGTATTATTCACAATGAAACATTAAAAAAATGTATATAAAAAATTTTGTTTAAAAAAACACATGCATATGGATATATATATATATTTTTTTTTACAATATTTATATGAGTGTACAAATATACAAACATACATGTCAAGGCAGCTTACACTGTAACGACTTTTTTTTGCGTGACTTTTTCAAGTTTTTTATTTTGTTTGCGAACGTACATTGTGGGTGACAGATGTAAACAAACAACCAATATGGCGGCGGCTGGCCCACGGTGCGAGAGAGATTACCCAAGAAAGAGGAAGGGAGAGTATGCCCCCACCATACCCCCAAATGCGCAAGAACATACCTTGTATAATTCTACCATGGTACTGAGTAGTACTTGTAAAAGCCATCGAGCAACATGAAAAACGAAAAGGTGATTAAAATGGAAACGCATTTAATTTCAGAATGCACGTTTATAATTCTGGACAAACAAATATACGATCGGGAGTCGAACGAGATCGGTGCGTACGAGCTTTTTTTTCGATAACGCGATATGCTAAAATAAGTGGCGATACTCTGAATTATCATTCGTAAGTTACTATCGTCCATAGTCCATCGATATACATATTATTTATTTGTATAGACGCTATGATTGGGGACACGAATTTATTTTTCAATGACGCCGATGACCCGACGAAAGCCGAAGCGGAAATCATGATCGCAGAGCCGGAAAACCGGGGGAAAAAGTTGGGCTGGGAGGCCATGGTTATCATGCTTCGATATGGTTAATAACAATAAGTTATTTTTAATAATTGTTACAATGTATCTCAGTTGACTATTGTTACGTACGTTTATGCGTTTTACATAAAACAATATTTATTAATCGTGCGTATTTTCATCACGTAGGCATTGAAACGTTGAGGGTTTCGGAATACCAGGTGAAAATCAACCTTGACAACACCAAAAGTATGAAAATGTTTGACAAGCTCAAATTTCAAGAGGTATTTTTCACATTGCGTTCATCTTGATTTATTGTAACGTTATTGGCATCAACTTGTAAAGGGTGCGCTAATGTTTTTCACAAATTTATACTCTCAAATGCTTGTGTCTGATTGCAAATTTTATGTATTATTATTATTGGTAGAGAAATTGATTATATATTTATATAGTATATATAGTATAACAATAGATCTGAAAATGTATTGTGTACGAAAAAGGTGTCGAAAAACGCAGTTTTCCAAGAGGTGACGATGCGCGTGGACGCGACCAATGGTGATTGGAGAAAGTGGATATCTTCACAAACGGCTGAAAACTACGTGCTCGATGACAGCTATTACTGTAGTTAACTGCAATAATTAATTCGAAATACAACATTATTATCCATCTTTATTACATTTGTTGTAAGAAAATCCATCATCTCTTGTTTTATACAACACGCACAATTATATTGATAGGTACAACGCGCAGCAATAGTAATTATTGTGAGCAATGAAACAAAAGATGGACAAGAAAAAACAGCATTATGTGTATACTACATTGTGTACTGATTGCACGATACATAGTAGAAGGAGGTAGTAGTATTATCGAGTCTGATGAGAATAGGCGTTATACATGCGTATATCATGGACATTGAGGAGGCAGCAGCAGCAGCAAATTGACCTTAAATGATTCGATTATCTGATGATAAGTGCCGACGACGTCGACCGACTGAACAAGTCGTCGAGTGCATGAAATTGAGCCGCGGTGAAAACTCTTAGTAAATCACAGTAAAAAATGTTGCTGCTAATGCAGCGTTTCGGGCATTTCTTAAGAAAGAGAAGAGCGTTGTTGTTCAATTCCCTTGCTTACGGCTCGTTTTACGTCGCCGCGGAGCTTGTTCGGCAAACTTTTAATAATCGTCATCATCATCGTCGTCGTTACCCTGCAGCGTCAATAACTACACCAGCCGATTATGGCGATACTGCAGCTGTAAGTCTCATAGTCGACCTTATTTCATTACACTGCAATAATAATAAATTGATTGTTGAATCACTGTTGTAGTGCAATCGTCACAGCAGCATCACACAGCTATGAGATGCAGCTGAAGACCATTTTATTTTTTTTCCTTTTTTGGACATTCATTCAATAATATATATTTTTTTTATTTCTGGATATTCACACCCTTGGCGAGTCTTTGACGTTCAGGTCTCTTTTTACCTGAACAAGTCTATTTTTTCATCCCGGGTCCCACACCCATGGCCGAATTCATTACACTACTTGGTATTCACGTCGACTTGGGGGATTTTTTCCTCCATCGACCCGCGGGGGAACCCATGGAAAACCCCGCGGCAAGTAGGCGGAAACTGGCTCGAATCCTCCTGAGAGGTGCCGATATTGAGGAACATCGGTGCCCGACCCCGGGAAATTATTTTTGATAAATAAAATCCGGGGGTCCCACAGGCGGGATTCGAACCCGTCTCTTCCGCTTTCAGTGGCCCCAGCCGACCAATCGCCGCGCAGTACCGCTTAGCAATTGGTCCACTTGACCACCGAAGCGATTTTCAATAATATATATTATCGATACAAAGTAATAATACTTATGAAGACGCTTCAATAATTGTCATTTCACGGGTGCCCATTTCATTCGTTATTGCAACATTGCAGATCATCGCTACATTCACTCTACTGCAGAGTGCAGAATATGCCGTGATATAATTATAGTAATATAATATACATCGATCTATTTCTTCAATTCATTCAAGACTTGACAAGATCCTACAATAATAATAATTTTTTAACTTCCGAGGATCCATTTTTTATGCGTAATGTAGAAAATCGACAACTTGAATTGGGAAAAATAGAGAGTACATATTCAATGTCGCGTGAATCAAATATGAATGAATGAATGAATGGTATTAAAGCTTCCTTGTAGTCTTTTTCTTATAAAACAACTTGAATCATATTCTAATATTGCGCTTAATGAAGCTTATTTTCTAGGAGTCTGTGATGCTCAATAAAGTGTCTGAGCAGCTCTCAGATGTCGATTCGAATAATGACAGCACTGGGAATAATTTGATGCGCGCATCTGAACACGAGATGAATGAATTTGGCATAAGCGCAGGACTGCAGCAGGACCAAGACTCGAAAACATCATGTTTTGAGGAGGGTTACAATTGGGCCCAGCTCAAACGATACGCCGTCTTCGGTTGTTTTTTGGCTGGCCCTGTTTTGCATTTCTGGTATAGTTTAATTGTCATTTTAATAATTGCTATTCTTGCGCCAAGTAAGATAACAATTTGTTATATGTATGCTAATTGCACGGACTCTAATTATTGTATAGGTGCAGACGAATATATATATTAAGTATATCCTATTTAACATATCCTATATATTACATATAATACGTAATAAGATTTTATCATGACTTGCGAATTACGATGCAGTTGTTTATGAATTTTGGGCCAGGTACAAATGGCTGGACGCGCTATTCTTGGGATGCGGCCCAAAAACAATATTGCACAAATTATTGGCCGATCAGTTTGTCTTGACACCGCCGTTACTCGTCGCCTTCTTCATCAGTGAGTTATTTAATCTGCCGCATTTAAATTATTCCAGCTTTATTTCCACACTACTTTCTATAGTTGACTTGTACTCGATGTATATTAAATATTATATAATTTAAGCGGTATACCACAGAACAGATTATAGGTACCTCTTGTGCAATGTACATATTTCAATAGTACGTGTTACTTAATAATTATACTAGACTCGAGATACTATATTTTCCGACTTTGATTACTTCTTTTTCGGACTCGACGTAGTTCTTCGACATAGCGTTAACTATGTACTATATAATTGTTCATTTTCAACATTGTACATGCATTTTTTCATTCACTTGCGTAAACCTTGAGTTGACTTAGAATATTTATATTCTAAGATGATGCGTCAAGACAGATGCGTGTACTCCTTATAGTTATTGTTGTTACTAGTAGATGATGATGATGATGATGATGATGATGATGATTGATGATGATGAAGATGATGATGATCATGATAATGATGGTGAAAAGTTGAGGATGCTGCAGGTTAAAATAAGTAAATGGCAGTATAATATGATGATGTATTCGCAATCGCAGGTATGAGCGCGATGGAAAGAAAAAGCGACGTTTTTGAGGAGTGCAAGGCCAAGTTTGCGAAATCTTTTGCAACTTCGTGCATGTACTGGATCCCAGTTCAGTGCGTTAACTTTGTTTTCGTGCCAGCGAGCTTGCGCGTTCTCTACGTCAGCGTCGCCGCTTTCCTCTGGCTGAACATCCTCTGCTACTTGAAGAGCTTGCCTAACCTAACCTAACCTGCATCACTGCTCCTCAGCCGCCGCCGCCGCCGCCGCTACCACCGTCAGTCAATAATTATCATTCCGATTAATTATATGTACATCTACTGCATAATCATGCATAGAATACATATATTACATTAGACATATATAATGCATGCACTTGTTGAATGGTATATAATATCTAAACGACATTAATTATATCCGCACTGCAGTTTCAAACGCATTGATACTTGGAAACACATGTTATGCGCGTATATTCCTGTCTGAGTGATATCTGTTGCATCCGATTTTTCATATTATTTACTGAATTTCTTTATTTGTGAAAAATGCATAATCGCCGCGTGGTAGAAAGTTGCGACGTCGACGATGAGTCTGCTGTCTGAAAAGGGCGCGCAAAAATGCCGTCTGCCAAAAGAGCTTCTCGGGCTCGACGATATGAGCATTTTGTACCTATAACAATTATGTATATAATATAAGCTGATGTATTATTCCAAAATATACAATATACACTCGCCTTAATTAATAAATAATGTTATACAGGGGTTAAGTGCAGAAAAAATTGTCGCAAAACTGTCGGTGATTTAGCACTGCGACTGCAGTAATTACCGGGTCGTTGCGTCGCATTGGAATATAAAAATTAATATATTATTTAAATAATATAACATACGATTCTCGCGACTCCATGCATGCAATATTCATGGCGGGAGTCAACTCCCGTGATAACCGCCGTTTGTCGGAGAGGGAATCGCTCTCACCTCGGCTCAGTGCAGTTCGGTGTGAAATGAGTTGACAACAATGGGGTAACAGCGAGCAAAGCCAAGACCGCCGCCGCCGCCGCAAGCCGCGCAGACGAACGCGCGCGCGCGCGGTTTGCCGGCCGCCGGCCGCCGCCGCGCGGCGAAACATACGCATACGAGTGCATGCGCGCGTCGAGTCGAGTCGATTCGACAGTCACACCAGTCATACTACTGGTCAAGACACGTGTGTGTTTTGCAGAACAACATTATGTAAAGTCAATGCAATTATTCAGTGGGTTGTTGTGCGCAGTGGCGCCAACATTTTCACGTGTTATTCACTGTTCAAAGCCGAGTTGCCCGAGTCCACCGAGTCGTCCGAAAAATCGTAAGTTTTTCAGTTTTTTAACAATATACGGATATTGCGTACCATTGTGCAGAATTTTGTATTCGCTTCCTGACCATCGCGATAATATCGCTCTTTGAAACGGAAAAAAATTACGCGTTCGCCGGTTACATTTCGCGGCATGCTATTCCCCAAATATGTTTTTTTCGCTTTTTTAGACAGTTTTAATTTTGATAATACCTATTTTTCGCGTTACCGAAAGATTTCCTTTGTCACGGCAGCGTCTCCTTTGTTTCGCTTGCTCGTTTTTCCTTTGGATTTTCGATCATTTTCGAGCGGCGCAGTAGTTGTGTTGTGTGCATGCATACTGCATAGCAGCCTGCTACTGCTGCTGCTGTGCACACCTCCCCCGCCGCTTATTAGTAGCTTTTCCTTCCTGCCCCCTTTGTTTACATTTTTTCGTGTTTTTCTTACCGAGACTCGAGTGATTTTTGTGCGTCCTATACGTACATGTTCGTCCATTCTTTTAACTTTTCAGTCTTCTATGACGAGTTTTAACATTTTTCAATTCTTCCTTCTGTGCGTGGTAGTACTTTGCAAACCTATGTTATATATTTAATTCTATATTATAGCGTAATAATAAATACGGAGTTTTATAATTTACAGTTTACCGACAGTGAATTATTGAAATAGTTTTCAATTGGAAATTTAATATGTGTATCTTTTAATTAAATCTGTAGTCAAATTTTAAGATTCGTATGATACAGACATTTAGATTTTTCACATATTCCAGTGACGAGAGCTGTATAATCATCGAATTGACATTCCGAAACATTTCAGCTAAAAAATTATTGATATAATTTAACGTATTTAAGTCTGAACATGTTTGAATGTAGTGCTTTTGCAGTTTTTTCAACTGTGTAAAACAAAGTGTGGAAAGGCTATATGTAATGTTGCAGACGATTAATTTTCGAAACTAAAGATATTAATAATTACATTTTGGATAGAAATTGTAAATGTCGAAGCTCCTATCTCCTTCTTACTCGCATGCTTGGATTCGATGAATAATAAATTGATGAATTGTATGTGATACATATAATAATTAATAATGATAATATAAAATGTATGACTTTATTGTAGGCTTTTCGTATGAATTGATATGAGTTGAGCATTGTGACGATGGTTGTTGCAGGCTGTTGTAACGCGGCAATTTGCAAGAGTCGTTGAATGAGCTGTGGATCATCGAGTGCATCAGGAGAGCCGCAGCAGATCATCGGGTGGGATGCATTCAAGCAGCATGTACCAAGTCGAAGAGCTGCCCTTGGATGATTCGCCAAGCTTTTTCTCTCCCCTCGAGGACCAGTACCACCTTAGCTTGGAGCGACAAAAGCAGCAGCAGCAGCAATTGGAGTTGCGGCCAAAATCTCCGGAAAACATGATTTTGTCTCCGATGGCTCAACGCTTGGTTGAAGATAAAGATGAGCAACTTGCAGAACAGTACCACTCGCTGAGCAGCCTCGTTCAGAATCTCTCATCCAGCTTCGACGATGCCATCTCCCTCAATGGTGATGCTATTATTTTTATTTTTTTGTTTTTTTATTCTTTTTTTCCAAATCACCACGACATTGCATATATACATATTGGCTGTCACACGTTGTTGCACTACAATGCACCAGCATTTATACACACATCATCAATTTAAGCACGTCTGCAATCACCATTTTTCTGTTGAACAAGGTTTATCATGTACAAATTCATACATATATAATTATATCGCTACCGCATTATTATTTCACTTCATTTCATTTTCTTTTATTTTGCAAAATGATCATGTTCATTCATGATTGCAGTTGACATCTAAATTAGGCAAAATTTTGGCAACATATTTCATATTTTTTAACCTCCGCAAAAATCCGCTATTTCCTCAAAGTTGTGTAATTGGTCAAATTTTGAAAAAAAGCCTATTTTTTATCTCGTTTTCAAAATTCGCTTCTTTCGTGAAATGTCTCAAACTTTGAATTTCCGCAAAATCGTAAAAATGAGCAACCCCAAAGATATATATGATTTTGGCGTAAATTCTAGAAAATTTCCATTTTTGTCAAGACTTTCAACATTTGCACTACTCGCGAAATTGTTAAAAAATAGTCAGAGCTTTTAATTA
>JAPYZK010001863.1:0-24422 GCA_030522785.1 Platygaster equestris | reverse complement strand
GTTTTCCAACTGAATTCCAAATTCAAGTTTTAACACCTGATCAAACTTAAAGTTTTGCAATCTAATTTTAACCTTGAAGTTCTCAAAGTCAACTTCCAACCCAAAGTTCCCGATTTGAACTTCAAACTCAAAGTTCACATGCACTTTTTGAATTTCATAATTCCCGTAGTACCAAATTTTCAGTTATCTTCAATTTTAAAATTAAAATTCTAATAAATGAGTTAAGGGGCCGAAAAACCAAAAAATCCCATAAACAATTCATTTCCCACCCCTCCACTAAAAGTATTTCAAAGTCTTGAGACAAATTCCAGGTCATCAAAATTCCACAGAGCATTTCCAGAACGCTTCCGAACAAATCCACGTCATCTGTAAACCCCCCCCCCCCCAGCCCTTTTTAATCCGGAACATATACGAAACGTGATACACGAGGAAAAACGGTAGAAAAGAAAAGTACGGAATTCGCGTTGAAGCGGGAATTCGGCCGGGAGATTTTTCATAAGCGATGACGGGCGCGTCGTGACTTGTTCGGAGCTGTTCATCAAAATGCTCGCCGGTTCGATAGGGCAATCTCAGACGGATGGATCGGGGCATGCATATGTATGGGTACAAAGTGAATACATGAGCGCTCGCGCGTGCGATACATCGTTCACACTCGAGTCGCTGCGATCCGCATAATGCATCGGGACGAGAGAGCCTCACCCTCCCCCCGTTATGACACGAGAGCGACAACGCCCCAAGGGATCCCAAACGCTTGTATTTGTTCCTGTCAATCAAACCGAGCCTATAATACTCCGCGTCCGAGGAAGATTCGGGGGAACTTTCCATCTTTCCGCGCGGACCCTTGTCCGACCGCAGCCTGATACTATCTACTTCGGCGTTACCACTCGGGGGAATGCGTGGTTTGTAGTAGGTTCTGGGTTTAAATGAGTCAAATATTGACGAGAGGGGGATGGAGGATTTTCGTCAGAGGGTGGTTTTTTATATGACTTGGCAAGAATTATAGTTCAAATCATCAAATTCGTCGGACTGTCGAATTCTGGCGTCATGGAATTGTGAAATTACACAATCTGAATTGAGATAATATGAGTCAAAAATCAGTACAATTTTAATTCTCACAAATTCTCCAATTCGAATATTTGTGAATGGTAATTGGAATTTTGAATTTTACAATTTAATCATTTCTGGATAATACTTGAAATTCGCGCATTTTATCCTGTAGGAAATTAAAATTTCAATTCAAATATATGAGAAGTTCGAGAGATCTGAATTTCCGAATTTTGAATTGTGAATATCAAGATTCCAAAATTTGCAAATTTTTCAGTTCCCAAACTTTAATTTTTTTTAAACGTTTCTACTTCTCAGATGCGAAACAGTGAAAACAAACTTGCATTTTTTTTTGAAAACTCCTTTTTTACAAAAATTCCTTCTTTTTTTTTGCAAAATTTTTGCCGAAATAAACTTCTCATATCATGAAAAGTATCGATTAACTATGAAAAAAAATATCGACTAAGCGATCAAAAAATTTCTCACCGATGATTAATTATTTGTCAAACTTAAAACAATTCTAACATAAAAACGCAAGCAGACATGCAAAACCCTTTCGTGAATTATCTAACAAGGAGAACCTTAACCACGCGTTTTTATTTCCTGTTGTGCATAAAAAATTTCGTGAAAGTGATGGATCAGGTTCTACATCCCGGATGATTCCATTTAATCTGAACCGAAGTTCAATGACGGGAAACCAGTCTACAAAGTACATGATAGAACGAATTATCTCGCGGAAGATGCCGCTCTTGGACCAGTATCGATATGGGATATAATTATCCATAATCCCGTGGTGAGTAATTGAATTACTAAGCTGTCTTCGGCGTCCGTTACTCGAGGGTGATACATCATGCGGTCGTGAGCCCAATCGTTATACATAATGTGACTTCAAGCCGACAATGCTGACAGCCCTGTCGGAACACTTTATTAAAATAATAAGCTAAGGTGCCCGACGAAAAGCGCACGGTGCGCAATTTTCTCGATTAAAATTTTCATCTCGCTACGTTCAAAGTTTTCATACATAAAATGGATTTTGAGGACGTGTGAATAATTTACACGTCCTCAAAATGGAATATTTCGGTTATTGAAGAACTGCTCGAATTTTAGGGATTTCGTAGATTTTGAAAATATCACAAAATTTCGAATTAACTTCAATTTTTTTTCGGAATTTCAATCATTTTGATGATTTTAATAATTCTGAAGATTATGGAAATTTCAAGAATTTTTAGTTTCGAGAATTTTGCGTATTTCTATCATTCTGGAATTTTGGAGAATTTGATTACTCAGAAAATAATAAAATTACCGGAAATTAAAAGAATTTTGAGCCTTTCGAATATTTTCATCATTCTGAAATTTTAAAAAATTGTATTTCATAGAAAATAATGAAATTCCCGAAAATTATAAGAATTTCGAGAATTTTCAAAGTTTTGATGACTTCAAATACTTTGACTATTTTAAAATGTCAAAAATTTTAAAAAATTTCGTGAATTCTTGAGAATTCCGAACATCTGGAAGATTTTTGAATTCACCAAAATTCTGAAAACTTTTAAAATTTCAATAATATATTGCAATATTTAAGAATATTAATAATTTTGGAGAGTACGGATCTCTGAAGAATTTTAAAGTTTCGAGGAAGTTGAATATGTCGATTATTCTGAAATTTTAAGAATTTTGAAAATTTTAAGAATTTAGAATATTATGAAATTCCTGGGAACCATAAGAATTTCAAAATTTTTCAAAGCTTCAAAAATTTCAGATATTTTGACTATTGTGAAATTCCGCGAATTTTGGAGGATTTCGTGAATTCGAATAATGTCAATAATCTTGAGAATCTTCAAATTTACGAAAATAGATAGAATTCACACATTTATGAGAATTTCAACGATATAAAAAATAATGGAAATTTCGAAAATTTTTAAAGTTTCGACAATAAATTTTTGATACTTTCATTATTCTGAAATTTTTGAGAATTTCGAGAATTCCGTCAATATATATCATATTGTAATCTCTGAACAATATGAGAATTTGGAAAGAATATTATAATAATTCATATTATTATAATCCATATTATCAATAATAATATTGATATTATTATCATCCATAATATCAATTATAATATATTATTATTCGTTATTATAATCAATAATATATTATCATTATCAATAATATTTTATAATTAAATAATCATTACATAATTATCTTCATATTATTATAGTTTCGAATATTCTTACTATTCTGAAATATTAAAAACATCACGAACGTCAAGAATTTCCAAAATTTTAATGATGTTCAAAAATTGTTCTATCAGTGTATGAGAATTTTCAACATTTTAAAGATTTCGGAAATCGTACAAGTTTTCTATATTTCAAACATTTTCGAAATCTTGAAAATTTGGACAATGAAAAAAAAATTACGGAATATTAATAATAAAAAAATGTAGAAGCGTTGGGGGGAAGGGAGGGGGGGGGAGTTAAGAAACATGTCCTAGTATTTCGTTCTTACCATGTGAAAACCCAATGTAAACTGAAGTGAATATGAATTAAAAAAATTTACTTATCCGAATTCTGTCCATTCGAGCTTTCAAATAAAAAATCTTTCAGAGTCAGAATCCTACATATTTCCAGACATTCACGAATATTCGATAAAATTCCCATATTCTCCTAAAATCATCATTACAGAACAAAAAGCGCTGATATTTCAAAGGGAACGAAACACCCAAAACATCAAGTTCAATGAAACGTTGTTTAAAACAGCGAAAACTCGATTGCAGCATTCTATGGCGATCCGATAATTTCGTTGATCACAGGGAGAGGAATTATACGCGTGTAAAAAGAGCCGGATTCCGATTCATTCGATAATTTATTTACGCCAGCGAATCGTTAACCCGTTCGTTTTCATCAAATTACTGCTTTCGCGACACTGCATAATGCAGAAGGCCGCGGCGCCCATTCATTGTTATCATGCCGCTGCAATTAATCGCCCCTGATTACACCTGCGATAAAATCGTCCGAGGTTGTAACCTGCTCGGCTTGTGACCAGCGTCCCTACACTAATGCACGTGCCGAATCGGCAATTTATTTTCCTTTGAAATCTTTATTCGCTCCTTTCGACGTCAGAATTTCTTAGTTCTTTATATAAAACTTTGACATTTTTTACGTTTCTCAAGAACTTTAAAAATTACCAGAAATTCAATATGATTCTATATTTGCAAAAAGGCTTTAAAATTTGGAAATTTATCACGAATTTCACCGGACCTTTAGAAATTTCGAAACTTGTAAGCTTCTAAACTTCAAAGTTATTTCGAACTTCCAACATTTTCGAAACATCAAAAACTGAGACTTTACGATACCAAAGCTTCAAAATCTTCCGGTATTTTCCAAAACCTTGCAATCCTAACTCTCCAAAATTTTGTACGTCGCTAATTCCAAAATTGGCAGAACTTCAAACTTTTAAACATTTCTGGAACTTTCGGAACTTGATAATTTTATACTTCTTCAAAACATCAGAATTGCCTACCGTATTTTTTGATCCAAAACTTTACAATTTTCTAAATTTTCTCAAAAACTTGCGAAATTCTCATAACTGAAACATGCTTTAAAATGTTAATAAATGCTTCGAAATATGAAACTTAATTGAAATCGTCACCGGAACTTCAAAAATTTCAAAACAAGGAAATTTTCCGAAACTATCAAAAACTTCATGATTCTCCCAAGTTATGAAAATGTCAAAATCTCCAGTATTTCAAACCTCCCAACGTTCCAAAAACTTCAATATATCCTAAAATTAAAAATTTTTGCAGCTTCTAGGCTATAAATTTTCAAAAATTTTCACAAATTCAAAAATTGGAACTTTGACGTTTCACGAAATTCGGAGTATTCTAATTTTTTCAACGTTCCGTAACTTCCAAAACTTACGAATTCTCCAAAACTTGAAAATTCCAAAACTTTAAATTATCAAAGCTTCGAAACTTTCAAATCCCAAAATTTCCAAATTTCAAAACTTCAAAATCTCGAAACTTCAAGACTTTTAAAATTTACTGAACCTCCCAAATTCCACAAGTCTACAAAACTTCAAAACCCCAAAGTTTCCAAAACCCAAAAATCCTACAAGTTCAAAAATTTTGAAACTTTTCAACCTTTGAATCTTCGAAATTCTTTCAAACTTCAAAAATTCCTAAACTCAACAACAATTTTGATTATACGAAATTCTCCTCGTGAATTCCAAAAATACCACAAAAAACCGAAAATTCTGTAGAATCCGTAAAATTTCTTATTATTCTGGCACCTCCCCTGGCTACGTGCCTGGTTACAGGAGACATATTGAATTTCGACATTTTCGCCACGATATAATTTCTTCGATTAAGACATTTGAAATGCACAAAAACGACGATCCATCGCTCACTTTCCTAAATCATGAATTATCCCATAAATATCAAATGTCCCACAAAAACTCTCCAAAATGTCAAAGTACAAAACTTAAAACTCCCACGCGAAGCCCTATGCAAAATAGACAATGGGAAACGTAATATAAAAAGTTGGATGGCTACAGCCGGATTTCCTTTTTTGTCGAAAGTTCGTGTGCTGACAGTGAACGGGCTCAAAGTATCAAAGTCACGCGAATTCCATTTCGATTCGTACGCCCGACTTGGCAAGTATAATATACGCATTCTCGAGGACTGTGACTCCGTCTCCAGACCCACGTAGCGATAATTAATTCAAATGGAATCGCCCTGTACGCAAATGTACCCACCCCCACCGACCTGTCAGCCAAGTGTAGCGAGAAGCTCTTCCAACTTCCTTCGCATTACCAAAACAGTTTTAATCAAAGTAAACTCTCCACGGCCTTCGTCTACTCGGAGGCTTCCCGCTTCTTTGTCCTCGTAGACGAGAGCTCTCGCGTCGCTTGGATGCATTCATCCAAGTCTCGTGCCCTTATTGTTCGGACCTACGTATATCGCTTCCTTAATCGCAAATCGCTGGCTTTCGCAAACTTTTCAGTGGATTAACGTGATCTTCGCGTTTGGGATCGAAGGCCAGACTTCAGAAGTAACGCGTTACTTTGAATGAGATGGGTCTAGGAAAATTGCACTTGAAATTTAATAGAAGTTCGTAGATTTTGGAAATTGAGAGTTTTTCCTCGCGGAACTTCTTCTTTACTTCTAAAAAAGTGACGCATTTTGTGACGACGAAGTACTGCCATCAGGCTTTTTGATCCAATATAAGCCATTCTGTTGCAACTCGAACAGTATTTGTTTTTTGAGGCTTGAATAGTGGCAAGTTTCGTCCCAAAAAAAGAACATTAGCGGGAAGCCCTACTTCGTCATTTTCTTTCGAAGAAAATCGTAGCGAAAAGCTATCGTATTTTGGTAGAAGTTTACGGGGAACATGCTCTGCTGAGTGACTTTTCATAATAAATACACATCCAGAAATAATCCTGCGAGCGATCTTCGGTAAAAGCGTTATTCGTGCGATTTTCGACGAAGGTTCCTCCACCGGCCTGGACCTCATAAGGGCGTGGATGTGGAATTTAATGCGCCGTAACAGAATCCGGTCGTACATGGGCGAATTACCCTTTACAACCATTAGATCGACGCTGGAATCATGCCCGAGCACAAAGACACCGAAACGCGCGCCACACGAGTTTATCGCGGGCGCAATCCCGCATAATCCCTAATCCGCGTTAGCGTAAAGCATCCTTCAGGCGCCGAACATACAAATTGGAAATTTCGCCCCCGGCGCCACTTTATGAAATCCGTATGCCATTCCGAGCTTTCACCAAACACTAATCTAATAATTCGTGACAGTTTCGTACTTTCTGAACATTTCGGGAAAACGGTCTCGTTTGCGTTAGCATATTTCGCGAGCTACGGGGGCAACAACGTGGGGTTATTCAATGAAATTAATGCGACCTGTCTAATGAATTGGAGGAAATCTTTGAACCGAGTTAAGCCGAAACCTAATAATGCGAGCAAGTAACCGGCTCATGCGGACCCTAAAAGACAGTTCGTTCGAAGGCCTCTCGGAAGACCCCTTAACGCCAAGGAACATGAAAGCAAGGGGTTTCGTATTTGAGACCTGTTCCAAGTGTTGAGGTTGGATACGTCAAGCCTTTCGACGAGAAACGCTGGGGGATGCGACTTCATCATAAGACGGTCTTTTGTAGAGCTGCTTTTCCGTGGTGTTTTTCAAGCGGAATCAAAGAGAAAATCGACATTCTGGAGATTTAAATTGAAAGTTCAATATCCTTCGTAATTTATAATGTAGGATACTTGAGATGCAATATTCAACAAGTTGTGATGATTCAATTATTTATCCTTTTGAAACTTTCCTAACGTGTCTGAGGATAGTAATTAATTATGGTTGTTTGTAAAATAGTCAAGAAATTGAGAAAGGCAATCGGTCTTACCTCCAATTTTCTTAGATTTCGGAGAACTTGAAATTTGTTTTTATGATCTTCTTGTATCCAATTATTTGATCGAAAATAGTACATTCTGCACTCTCATCGAGTGCAGAAGGAGCTTTTTTTACGAATGTGAAGTTTGCAAAACTCCCCTCCGTCTCGTCTTGAAAACTTCACATTTGTTAAAAAAGCATTTCTGCACTAGTTGAGAACTATATTTTTCCCAAAAACGTAGAGAAAATACGATTTTGGACGTTCCGAGCCGTGGAGAGAGTGCAATTTTTTCCACGGCGTTGGGAAAAATGCTAGTACCTCGATTACATCTCCTCCGCTGCGTATGCGCATTTGCGAGGAAATTAGAGTCGTTAGGGAGTGTGATTTCCATCGAACAATTTGTAAAAGACAATCGCAAGGGTTGCGGGCAGAAAACAGTCGAGGGCTCCGTGGGATAGGTGCATTTGTCCTCGGGCAGTGGCGGAAACAACGCAATTAGAGAAGGACCAAGAATGCCGGCACCGACGCCAAAGACTAGTCTGACAAAGGGACGATAAATAAAGGAGCGTAATCACGTGAACGTCCATCGCGACACCTACGGCTTCGTTCAATGTCTTCTTCAATTATGCGCCTCGCTTTCTCGGCGTCGTTACCTTGCACGCCACTGTTTCACACTTATTTTATTTCCTACGACTCCCCATTGGAAAGGTTCGCAGCGTTGCGTTTAACTCGCGTTTGCAAAATTACAGAGGTTCACTGTTTTTTTTAATGCGATTATTTTTCTGGTTTTGATGAAAATTAATGAACTTTGAACCAACTGAATCACCATCGTTATGATCATAATCAAGTAGGATTGCAAAATGCAAAACGATTACAGCTATTTGTATCCACTGTAAATTTTGTAATAACTACGAGAATACGAAATTATGTATTTTTACAAATTTTGCAATACTACATTAATACACTGTTTCGTAATAATGTACAGGAATACGAACTCGGACAATTTCATAATTCGAATCGTGACTTTTTAAAATTTATCATTATTTTATAAGTCATGTGTTAATGATAGTAAGGGTAAAGTTAGAAAAGTGTGGAAGCAGGGGGGGGAGGGTAGGTTGAGGTGTGATAGGGGGTTCTTATTTTAGAAATTTACATCAATTATTTATTCAATAATAATTTATTGAAAAAAAAATTAATTTCAAATGATAAGTGGTTTTCGACTTATTTTTGGTATATTTTCTACTTTCTTATTATGTTATATTCATTTGTAAAAATTATTGTGCCATTTATTGAATTTTTGCGGATCGAAATAAATTTATTTCAATGTACCTATATGATTTTTGACATTTTCAGACCTTGATAATGTCTGAAAATGTAGAACGAAACGTCGGCCATTTTTGAATGAATTGGACTATTTTTTCACAACTGGACTGCTCTTATTAGCTGAAGTTCAATTCTCATACTTGATCAATATCTCTAGTTTCACACTGTGTAAAATTCATATTCTTCCAAAATTCAAATCCCGAGCCCATCAACTCAACCCTATAATCAATATTTTTCCGAAGATGCACAGCTAAAAAACGATTCAATTTCCCATCACTATTCAATGAAACCTACTTGCAGAGAAACATTCATTTCCAATGAATACTCGAGTGCGAAAAAGTAACAAGTGTACGATGCGCGTGACTTTTTCTCCTTGCTTTTTCACCTCGTGTTTCTTCAATAATTAAACAAGACGCTTTTATCGTGAGCGAAACAAGCCCTGGATTGGCGTGTCTGTCGATCAGAGTCTTTTTTTGTCCGATTATCGTTTTTGTTCGAGCTCGTCGTGCTCGAAATTACATGGCCCCGCTCTGAACACGTCTTTATCAGACTCATTCGAAAGAAAGGGCGGAAAAAAAAAATAATATGATGTTTCTAACAAGGTCTAACACACAGTAATAGTTTTTAGCCCTTGGAAGGAGGTCGATATTCTTGGAAAAAATCGAAAATATATGTGCATTCAACTCCACGTTGATTTTAATACATTTTCACTAGATAATGTCCCCGAGCCTGACTATAATCTCATACTTAGAACTTTTTTGAGTAAAGATTCACTCAATTTGAGGTAAAATTCTGCAAATCAAATTGAGTCGAAAGCCCTTACGAAAATTCCTCTTAACTTAAGGGTTGACCCTCAACTTCCAGGGTAAACCCTAAAATTGAGGGGGGATTTTCTGTGAGGGAGTGAACTCAAAATGAGTGGAATTTTGCTCTTTTTAGAGTGACACTCAATAAAATTATTCGGATTGCACTATGTTCTTCATAGTGAAATGTTACTCAAAAATGAGTGAGATTTCAGAAAGTTAATATTTCACTCAAGTTTGATTTCCAGAATTTTCACTCAAATTGAGTGGATTTTCACTTCTCTGCACATCAAGATTGACAGGAAAGTTCACTCAAAATAAGTAAAATTCCACTCTTTTCAGAGTGACTTTTCACTCAACAAAATTATTTGAATCCCACAATATTTTTTGAAGTTGAACATTACTTCAAAATGAGTCAGATTTCACCTATTTAAGAGTACCATTTTCACTCAAATTTGATTTGCAGCATTTTCACTCACATTAAGTGGATTTTCACTTCCTACTCGAAATGAGTAAAATTTCACTCTTTTCAAAGTGACATTTCAGTTGAGAAAATTATTGAAATCCCACTATGTTTTTTATTTTGTAGAGTGAAACATTATTGGAAAACGAGTGAGATTTCACTCATTTAGAGTTTAATTGTCACTCAAGTCTTATTCTCAGGATTTTTACTCAAATTGAGTGGATTTTTACTTCCCACTCAGAATGAGTAAAATTCACTGTTTTTTGAGTGACATTCCACTCAATAAAATGATTTCAATCCAACTATGTTTTTTGAAGCAAAACATTACTCAAAGATTAGTGAGATCTCACTAATTTATTGTTAAATTTTTACTCGAGTTTGATTTGAAAGATTTTCACTGAAATTGAGTGGATTTTCATTTCCCACTCAATCTTGAATCTGCACATCAGAACTGAATAGAAAGTCCACTCAAAATTAGTGAAATTTCACTCTTGTTGGAGTCACATTTCACTCAACAAAATTATTAGAATCCCACCATATTATTTAGAGTGAACATTACTCAAAAATGAGTCAGATTTCACCTATTCAAAATACCATTTTGACTCAAGTTCAATTTGCAGCATTTTTCCTAAAACTATATAAGTGGATTTTCACTCGAAGAAATCCACGGAGCATCATATTCTCATTCCCATCATTCTAACTTCATCCTATTCATCTAAAAATGCTCCAGGAGACCTGAATACTTTCTCAGTTTAACAGAGCAATTCAATTCAATGCAAACTTCCCTGACACTCATGAGTATAATCTAAAGCAAACGACGCGGAAATCAGCCTACGAGAAAACAAATAAAGCCAAAAGCACGTATTATTCCACTTGTAGGATATTTCGCAGAGCGGGCGTTTACTTCAGCTTCGAAGATATTCCGCGAATGTTTTACCACCTGTACTTGGAGTCGCGCTATAAATTCAGCAACTTGCGGCCGGAAGCCGACAGACTTTGTCATCTCTCTCTTTCTCCCTCTGAAAACTCGCTTCCACGCCCGAGACGGGAAACTCGTCTCAAAGCCGATGTTCGTAATCGGGCCTTTGCCCGTGAGATTCCACATCCTCCCGAGACTCGTCTCGGGGCGAGAGCCATTTCTCGATCCGCGTTTTCTTGAATCTTGTCGCTTCCCCTCGCCAAATCTCGCTTTTGTCAAACTATTTTTCGGCGCTTCTTTTCTCGGCGGGTAAAAAAAACTATTTTCTACGAATTTTCGGATGTACGAAATTTTTTGCTTTTAACTTGTGGGATTTTTGTTTCTGGGTGGCTTATTCCGAAAATAAGGTTGAAAATTCGAAACAGCGGACATGTTTTCGGAAATATTCGTAATTTTTGCTTGAATCAGTGGTTCGCTGTTTATTAGGTCGCTGATGTCGGAAATGAATTCAAAAATCGGAAATTCTTGATACTAATTTTAATCGATGTCGAGAGTTTCAGATTGGTAACATTTTTTACAAATTGAAATTTTAGATTATCGATGAAATAAGTGCATACAACAACGAAAAATTATTATTTCACAATCTGGAAAATCCAGTATTTTGAACTTCAAAATTCAGTTCAGCTGTATGTATTTCGAGAAATAAGTTGAATCCAGACCAATTTATCCAATTTATAGTTACATAACTGAAGTTGAAACATTTTGGTACTTGATGAAACAGTACAAAATTAGAAAATTTATTGTGTATATTTTTTTATTCATTAATCACTTCAGTTATTACTGTACTTCTGAACTTTTATTATTTTACTTCAAAACGTAAAAAAGTAAGAAATGCATTCAAAATTTCATGAATCCAAAACTTCGACAAAAAACGTAAAAATTATAATAATAATTTCTATGTTTTGTATTTCTACTTTTGGATTCTCGAAAATGATTAATCGAACAATGATTATCTTTTTTAGGACCTCAAAATTCGAATGAAAAAAGCTGCATACAACACAAATGGAGATATTGTACAAAAAAACTTATGAATAAACAATTGAAAAATTTTTAATTTCATACAGTTTCTGTGTAATCCACCCTTTCCCCCGAAATTATTTTCTGTGTACGGTTAACTTATTCAAATTTTTTTTCTACCCTTTTCTAGCACCCACTCGCGTCCAAAATTCAGTTAATATCAACAATCACTGTAAATTAAAAAAATTTTCCGCTTCCCGCGACGCCAACCCGGAAATTTTTCCTCTCTCCGCCACGACGTGAACGCAGTCACAGCCGGCGTTGCTGTGCTTGGGGCCCCGGGCAGCGGCTAGTTTGGTATTTTTATAAAAACTCTAAAAATTGACTGCGAAACTGTAACTTTTATGCAATTTGATTACTGTACTGGAAACATTCAACAATTTCGTGAATTAAAGTTTTTATGGGGATGAATATGGTAAATGTATGAAAATAATAAGATACTATAAACTATACTATACTACATATCCGGTAAATGTTTAGTTACCCCTCATTAGAAGGAGTTATAAAAATTTAGTTTTGGCAATGACGTTTGCAATTTTGGATTCTCTCAATTATTGGATTGTATAGTTTTACATTTTTTGCAACTATTACATTTTGTTAGAAATATTACTAAACGAACTTAAAATAAAACGTAAAAAAAATATTTCCCCGAAAATGATCGTAAATTTTTCCAAAAGTCAACAATTCGTAATTTTTTATGTCACACATTTCCCAACTGAACTCAAAAATAGAAAATTCAAGCTACTGGACACACAAAAGCCTAAACTTTTCCAAAAATATTAATAACTTCCTCCGAAAATCGGCAACGAGGGCATTTTGGGGCTTCCGATTCGGGGCGCGCTGGAATAATTTCTTTTATGACCTCGCGTTCGCAAGGGTACGCGACTCCTTGAGTTGGAAAGTGCGGTTCACTGTTTTGAAAAAGCCCAAGTTCGTTAATGACACTCGTCAGACTTGGCGTAATTGTGTAATCACTGTAATAGTGCCGCCAGGGCGAAGGGTTTTCCACGAGACGGAGAGGTGGGCCAAAGCTTTTAAGGCGCAATCTACGAAGGTAGATCCGGGAGCCCCTCCCTTGCCGGTGTCCGAAGTATCCCGAAATATTATCCCCGCGATCGTTTCTTAAAAGGTTCCTAGCCTCTTTCCATATTCTACAGGGAAATGCCCGATCTCCCTCGAGTACCACAGACATCGTAAATTTCATAAATATTGGAGCGTTCATTGATAGGATACGCTCGCTGATTAAATGAGTGGTTCAGGGACCTTTGCCATCACATGGTATTGGTGTCTTGGGAATCTTCAAGAGGGAGTGTTTTCAACAAGATTTTGGTGGATTTTTTTCTCAATTTCTTTAGTATATTTCCCCTTCTACCGGCCCTCACCAAAATTCTCCTTAAATTGAGGGTGAATCCTTAACTTTTAGGATTATTTCAAATACTGAACTTGAGGGTTAACCCTAAAAGTTGAGGGTACACCATCAAGTTGAGTGGTCGAAGTAACCCTCAAGTTGAGGAGAATTTCCAGGAGGGCATATATTTTTTGCATCATGTTTAATCGAATTTTTCGTCTACAAATCAATATACGTCAGTGAACATCGATACAAATTGACATACTCAGATATAAATCGATATAGATTGAAATAAATCGTATACTCCGACATAAATCGACACACATCGATAAAAATGAATACATATCGATATAAATGATAATATATCAATATAAATAAGTATAAATCGATATACACAGATATACATTGGTATGAATCGATATACTCCTATACGAATCGATATACATAGATATAAATCAATACAAATTGATATAAATCAATACATATTGATATCAATTAATAGAAATCGATATACACTGATATACATTGACATAAATCTATATACTCTGATATTAATCGATATACATTCATATAAATCGATACACTCCGATATTAATCGATATGAATCGATATAAATCGACTGTATTTTTCACGAAATGTACGAGATGGAGAGCGAAATTTCTAAACTTGATAGTCATAATTCTCGTGATATTTATTTGACAAAGTCATTTTATTCACCTCGAAGTTGAGTTGGAATTCGAATCTGAACTCACCTGCAACAAAAAAAAAAAAGGAAACTCGGATTAATATCATGTGGCAAGTTACATTATTATTATTATGATTATTATCATCATCATCATCATCATCATCATCATTATTACCGCAGACATTGTAAGAACAATCGGGATGAAATAAAACATCAATATTACAAAATCTGGACGGATTTCTTCCGTCGCCAAAATGGAAAAGAGAATGGAAAACCTGAAAATTTAATATCAGGCAATCTGTTTATCGCTTCGTAACAGTTGATACAAAAATTTGAAAAATAAAAAGAAAACATTAATATTACGAAATCGTCGTCGATTTCGTCCATCGCCAAAATAAATGTAAAAAATGAAAATTTCAAAGAATTTCAAAGTTCAAAAGATGTTGAATTTTGGAACTGTGAAAGTTCTAAAAATCGCAGAAGTGTCAAAATTTTGAATAAATCTAAATTTTTGAAGCCTAAAACATATTTTCGGAAAAATAGTCTGTCACGATATTCGCGTTTTTCACGAATTCTCAGCCGTCAGCACTTACTGAAAACACCAACCAACGAAATAAAAACCCAGAAAACGTTCTTTTCTCCCTCAAAATACTTCAAGAACGTTCACTTTCCGCTCGGTGGATTTCGGTAAAACCAGGGTGGCTGCAGGGGGAGAGATCCTGGCGGACAAAGAGGTTTTGGTAAAGCGGCGCGTCGTGTCTCGGGGCTTTTTGCCGTGACTTGGCCAGCCGTCACTTTAGTCAATGCCTCGCTATAATTTGCGAACCGATCTCAGCGTTCCTAACTATGTAGACATTAAGATAATCGGCGCTTCGCAAACTCCGTTCCGGCGTCGTTGGTCGCTCGCGTTGCCTCGTTGCTCGCGGTATGTATCGTCGTTAAGAGGTAAAGGCCACGGAAAAGACCCCCGTGGCAAAAAAATGGGGGAAAAATCGACCCGCCGATTTGGCGCTGGAGAGGTTTTTCTTTGACGGAAACAAATTGCATGGCGAGTATGAGGACGTGAACGGCAGGGGCGAACGCAGAGGGGGTTCTAGGGGTTGAAACCCCTCCCGAAATTTTGGAGATTGATTGTTTGTGTAATGAGGAATTCTAAACATTTTATAAGTTTCGAGAACGTTGAAAATTTTAAGAATAACGAGAATGTATGAAAAAATTCGAGAACAGTTAAAAATTACGTAGAAATCCGTGAATTGGAAAATTTATAAACCCCAGAAATTTTAAAGACTGTCGATTTGAAACTTTGGAATACGAAAAATATTTCAGGAATTATTTTTCAAAACCCCTTACGAAAATTTTTTCTGCATTCGCCACTGGTGAACGGTAATTGTTGTGATGTTATTCTTTGCGCTCACGAGTCCAGATGGTTTTTTGGAACTTTCGATCGAAAATAGTTATTCGAAATGCAATTATGGGTTGTTTGATGAATTTTTTTCAATCAATTTCTATTTCTTTAACCAATTTTTGACAATTGAAGGTTTTTGCGAGAAAACCCTTCAATTGTCAAAAATTGTTCGGGAAAATCGGAAAAACTGGGAATTATAAATGTCAACTTATCTAAAATCTATTAAAATGAAACATTGAATAAAAAAACGAAACAAAGTCCAACAGGGGCGAGCGTCGAAAAAATTTTCGAGGGTGAAGATTTTGGGTGAAGATTTTGAAGTAAAAACTATTAAACCCCTTGAAGGTAGTAATTTCAAAAACAAACATTATTTGTATTTTTTAAAAACTTAAAAAAAAAAAAAAAAAAAATGATTTCATTTAAAAAAAAAGTTTTTTTGGGGGGAGGGGTATTCAACCTCCGAAACCCCACTTCACGTGCGCCCCTGAAGTCTATTCTAATTGATAATGATAAATTGATTGATGATGATGATAAAATATATAATAAACTAATTCAGAGTTCATTTTGAATGGATAAACTTCTCTTTTCTTCTTTGACAATATTTTACGGATGACGAAGATAAGAAATGCGATGTTTTCGGTCTTTCAGGGAATACCTCTCTAAATATAACTCTACCTCCGCTATTTACCCTGCTATCTTTGAAATATTTGCGTAACGTATATACCTCGGAGAAGCACCGATGTGACTTAACATTCGTATTAACAGTGATAAGACGCACTTTATAGCATGGGATATTCCCCCATATCTCGTACCTGCAGTAACAGTAAAATCACAAATGTATGTATTACCGTTTCCCCGTGAAATAAAAGCATCACATGAAGCACTAAAAAAAAATACGAGACTTGAGGATTTCGGAATGATTTCACCATGATTGATAAACTTTTAACATTGTCACATTTACTCAGTTTCTTCCGAAAACGTCTTATTTGTACAAAAAATAAACGAAAACGATGTTTTTCTTTCAACTTTCGGTTGAAACACCGACAGCCCTGGCAGCATCGAAAAAACTGGGTAAGACCAGAGGATTGGTTTTTCTCGGTTTTTTCGAAAACCTTATCTCAAAAACGCCTGAATTTACGCCTAAAAGTCGTAAACTCAAGAATTTTCCTCTCTACAATGTCTCCCTAAGAATCCTCCAATCGAAACCAACAAAAAGCACGATTTCACTTTCAACCCATTAACTCGCATTTTCCGTCCGCGACGAAGGAGACTTTTAATTCAACGCTTTTTTCCCCTAATTTCCATGCAGCGAGGGCCTTGACAGGGAATATTGAACACACGCCCAGGGAAAACGCGAGACGGAGTAGCTCATTTGTTGACGCGTAATCGGCTTCCTCGGCTTTCAAGCCGGAAGTCGCGATTTCCTCCTCGGCTGAAAATGAATTCGCCTGCAGCGCGCGATGTCGGCCTCATTAAACATTCCTTCAGTCTGCGGTTATTGCCGACGCGTGGGCCCGGATGGGCTGTTGGCGCGTACGAGAGATTCGCGGAGGGTCCATAACGCCAGAAACGCGGCAGGCATTAGGCCGATGAAATACGACACCAAAGGGCTGACTGACGAGATTCAAATTTACCTCATCGCGCAAAGAGCGACGCTCTAATTTCCTCGTAAAACTTACGCGTCGTTAGAAGCTAATTTCCGTTTTATAATTTGCGAATTTGACGGAGCGTAAAATGTCTGATTGGGTTCGGGAGTTTTTATTATCTTGATTGGGAATTCGATACACCATTTTATGAATTTTGAGAGTGGGAGTGGCTTTTACAGTTTAGTGAGTGGGATTGAAAAATTTGGAGACATGGGAAATTCGATTATTGAATTTTTGAATTGATGGATTGAAGTAGGAGGAGGAGGAAATTTGGATGTTTTGGATTTGGACATTGAAAGATTGAAAATTTAGAATTTAGACGAGGAGAATTCGTGAAGTGAAAGGATTTCGAAAATTGACAAAAAAGCATCATTTTATGAGATTTCACACTACAGAATTCGTCAAATTTGAGTGTTTTGACTTTTATTACGAGGATTGGCAATTTTAGACGTCAATTATCTTTGTTTCAGAATTTTAGAGCTGTGGACGAATTATTATCATAAGAAAAATTTTTAAAATTTGAAGGCATGAAACTTTGATGGCTAAAATTTTCGATTTTCGAATTCAAATGGAAAAAGTACAACATTTTGAACCTTGATAAGACATTTTATGCATTTTTACACTCAAAAATTTTGAATTTATTTATTTTAGATATTGAATTCATCCAAATTTTTATAATGATAATTGAAAATTTGACACCTCATTTTTTTAACTTCGGAACTGTAAGAACATATTAAATCATTGATCTACCCATCATTTCAAATTGATGATGTATCCATATCAAAAGCTCATTACAACTCTATTCATTTTCCGAAACATTCTAATCGTAAAACATTCCCCCGTCAAAACTAAGGCGGGATTCTTATTTTTCTACCTCAAGCATGACACAGAATGACTGAACTTCTGATTTATCATCGCAACATGAAGAACGACGTGCCAAACAATAGCGTTAGCGAAAAAATGCAACCCTGATGTTTCGTGACACATGAAAGTAAACGGAAAGAATGCCGATCTTCAAAGCAAAGATAGCGACTCGACAACGACGACCTTGGCTTTGGCGGTGTTCATATCGCAATAAACAAGAAATGGCACGCACAATCAGGTTGCGTAATGGAATTTTACTTGAATTAATTACCCGTAAGGAGTCTTTTCACACAATTTTTCCGGAATCTAACAATCAACTCGGTAAATAGCAGGTCTTTAAAAAATTATGATGTGTGTCCATTACGAAATTAGGATGGGTATCAAAAAATGTCTATTATTTGAGAATTCCGAATCCAAAATTTTTGAATTTCGTCATTTTCTGATTTTTGATTTCGAATTCATCTACCTGAGAATTCTCTTTCAGAAAAATGTTGAATTTTGAAATTAGAACTTCAAAATTCTGCAGTCACGTACATTTAGGAATTTCGAATGTATGTTAGAACTCTCAATGTTTAAAGCTCCAAAATATGTTCTTGAAATTGTTTGAAACAATGCAAATTTTTAAACTTCCAAGAGAAGATAAAAATGTTCGAAAAAAAAACTATTGCTTTGATAATTTTTTATTTCAATTTCCGAATCACAAATACAATTCTGCATATTCGAAATTTTTGGATCCTCAACTTGCGAATGTTCAAGTTTAAAATTACGAATTGTATATTTTTCAAATTGGAACTACACAAGCCTGTATGTGCGATCATGTCAAATATGTATTTCTAATTCTTAATTAGAATAAATCAAAACTAAAATCCCCAAATTCTATTACTCAAAGTTGTGGACTTTCGAAATTGGCAAGTTTTGGAGAACTCCGAAGTTTTCCGATTCTGAATTTCGTAGTAAAGAACTGAGTTATGAAGAATTCAAAATTTGTTCGATTTCAAAGTTTCTACAAGTTTTGGGAATTGCACAGAATTTCGAAGTTTCGAAATTTTGAAATTACAAAGATTTTTGAGCATTTTAAAATTGTAAAGAATTCTAGAGTTCCAAAAATAAAGAGGTAATGAGTTTTTTGAGTGTTGGGAACCCTTTGCCCACAAACCAGAGTAGTGAATCAACCCGTGAGAGAAGTACTCACTTCTCCCACGGGTTGGTGTATTTCTCCCACGCTATACGCCAAAAATCGGGTAATTCATCATTTCCCCCACTCTCCTCTCAGCAGGGCCCCGAAATCACATATTTCTCGCGGGCGTTGAATAAAATTGAAAAATTACGGAACCTCGCATTCATTAATCATCGAGGCACTCACAATTCTTCCAAGACGCAGAAAAATGCTCCGAGACTTCCGCGAAAATCAGCGAGTGAAATAATTCAAAGGTAAAAGCGTTGAAAGAACTGGCTCATTAAAATTGTACGCGAGCGCTCGTCGAGAATTTTATTTATCGCCTTTTTACACCGGGGAATGCATCGCTCGCGATCTTTCAAACAAACGCAGGAAATCACTTCTTCGCGTTTCCTTTTTCGATCTCATTTTAAAGATCTTCGAAAGTGATGAAACATCGGTCCACTCGTAAAAGCGTTTACAGCTGGATGAGTGCATTTTTAACCTCGATTACGCGCTACTTTTCTTTCAATTTACAGTTACCGCGTCCCGGGAAATTCCGGAAATTTCGGTAATGTTTTCATCAACGTAAAACATGTAATTTTCTGCATCGCCAGAACATTTTGTGCAGACATCGCCATCAAATGTCCATAGCTCTCCTGCGCTCTGGAGAGGAACGGAGGGTCGAAAGTGGCACTGTGATCTCTTGGCAACGGTCACTCGAGGGGACGATTCTATTTTCGAAATTGCTCGGTTCGAGTCGGAAAATTCTCTTTCCTGGGAATTATGGCATTGGGAATCAACTCGGTGAATGTTTTGTGACAAATTTGGAAAAGGAGTGGCGTATTCGGAAGAAAGCTCGTGTTTTGTGAGAACTAATCGATTCAAGGTTGAATTTCGTGTAAGAAATATTTGTTTAAATCTTCACTTGTAAACTGGAGATTATGGAATTTTGAGTTTTTTTACAATTGAAAAACATTTTTTAATTTGTCCGTTTTTTTAGTCAACTGGATTGAAAATTTCCTTATTATTTCTCTAAGAAATTCCCTCTATTTCCATGGATAATCAAAAAATTCCACTGCACGAAAAATTACGAAAAAATCGTCTATCAGGTGTGGAAATCAATGAGTTTATCATATGTTTGAGAAATTTTGGAGAAATTATCACAATCTTCCAAATTTAATTCCGTTCATTTTGATTTTTTTGAATTTGAAATTGAATTTTCATAAATTTTCAGAATAATTGAATACTGTTTTGAAATCAATTTTCAAGAATTCGCAATTTTTCATTCAATTTCAATAATTTTGGAATTCATATCAAATTGTAGATTTTTGGGAATTCAGTAACTGTCAATGTAATTGAAGTTGAAATTTCTAATTTTTGGAAAATTTTCATAATTATGAGATATTCATATCAATTTTAGACACTTTTTCACTGTTTTTATATTTTCAAATTAACTTTTGAATAGATTAAATGAAATGAAAGATGGAAAAAGAAATGAAAATTATAATGATACATGAATAAAAATATAAAATTCCATAGAAATAATGAATAAAATTACCGAAATTAGCAATAGTTATTAAGCATGAATTCTGAAAAATTTCAAGAATTGTAATAAGAATCTGAAAATGAATAAAAATTCTCAACATTCGATTTAACATTTAATCACTTCAGAAATTTTCAAATTTTCAAAGTTATACAATTTTCAAATTGTAATTTTCTACATTTAATCATAATTTTATTGATGCAAACTTCTGAAGTTATTTAAAAAAATTAATACTCCGAAAAATTATTAAAATACACAACATTTCAAAAATTTCAAAAATTGAACACAGAATCTAAAAAAATAAATAAAATTGTTCGAAATTTGATTTAAAATTCAATCACTTCAGCAATTATTGAATCTTTGACGTGATCAAATTTTCGAATTTTAATATTCTTTATTCAATCATTATTATTATTTTTTTTTTTTCATACCAACATCAAAAGTTTGTGAGGAACGGAAATTGATATGTATTTCGAAAAAATTATCAGAAAGGAGGAATTGTATGTTTTTAAAATCAAAGCATAGACCCAAAATATTATAATTTTATTATAGAAAATTCGAAAACGAAAAATTTACGAAATGATAAATATTGAATTATTTAAAATGAAAGTTCCGAAAACTGAATTTATTGATATCTATGTGAATCAAAAAGTAGAAAATTTTTTAAATTTGAAAAATCCTGAAATCTATTTTATATTTCGACAAAGAAAGTCGAAATTTTAAACATGTGGAATCTTAAATTTGCAGGATTCGCATCAATAAAAGTAATAAAGTATTTTAAGTTTCACAGAATTTTATTCCAGCAAAATATGTTTATGATTATCTAATTTTGTATTATAGCTTTCTAGAATGTTAACGTTCAAAAATAAAAACTGAAATCTTAATTTTTCTTCACTACTGAAATATTAACTAGAATGAACTCACGAAACTTACAGAAATATTGAATACTTAGCAAATAACGAAACTTAAAAATTTCAAAAATTCGAAAAACTCACGGAATTTCGAGAAAATTCCAAAAAAACTAAAGAAAAAAAAAACAAGCGATTCAGAAAAAGTTTCAAACTTTCAAAAACGTAGGAAATTCACAAAAACTTACAAAAGTTAATCCTAACTCTACTTAACCTCGCCAAACTTAACCTCACCAAGAGTAAATTCTTTCCACGCTCTCAGACTTGCTCTGATGTTCGGTGCTCTAGGGGTTGGGTAAAATTCCATCGTTCCTCATTTCCGGGGGACAAAGCTTGTTCCGAAAAGGCAGCGAGAGACTGGGAAATCTTGAGCGGTGCCACTCGATTAGCGTGGATGTTATAGCTTTTAACCGGCCCCCTGACATTTCCATTTGCAACGTGGCCCACGCTAAGAAGCGCTGAAATACGAACTTGAGCACCCTTATCACGTGTTCATCAAATCCGGTCTGCCATTTGCAGGCGGAGGCTTTTTCGTCGAGAGCTCGAGCTGTTGAGCGTTTTTGACTGATACGCGCACTTGACTGTGCTCCTTCTTCGCTTTCATGCCCTGCTCACTCGAAAGATGAAATGAAATTCGCGATATCATGCCGATGATTGATGACGCCGGAAGCTCGAAGCGTATTGATTACTACAAATGGGTTGATGGGGAGATTCGGAAGAGTCGGAACATCAAAAGAAAAGTGGATCAGCACTCTGGATTGACTCGAAATTCTGCCACTCGTGCATTGGGTCAAATTTCTATCTCAACTCTGAACTTGACGTCGGACTTCTATCAACTCCCTTCAAATACCAACAACTTCCTTCAAGTTCCATGAAGTCATGAAGTAAAATCCCATTAACTCCCTTCGAGATCCATAAAGTCCCTTTAACTTTCATAAGGTACCTTCACTCCCATATATTCCCATAAACTCCCTTCAAGACCAATGAAGTTCCATAAGCTCACTTCAGTTCCCATAAAGTCCCTTCCTATCCCATTAATTATCACTGAATCCCAAAAATGCTTACATCTACCCTTATTTCCAATGTATTCCCTTAATATTCCGTAAATTCCCGAAACATAGTATACACGCCTTCAAAATAATGATGTAAACGGTGATATAAAGTCATTAATGATGACCTGAGATGATGGTACACTGTAAAGCACTTTTGGAATAATGTAGTTGAAACTTCGGAGTTTTAGAATTTGGTATGCATTTGTAAAATGGAACAGAGTCGTAGTGTAGTTTAGAATTTCAGTAAACGACTAATTGTAAGCCCAAGAGACTTGAAGCTAAGGGGTTTCTGTACAACATTGGAGAGGGGAATTTCTATCCAAAAACGGAAAAAATGACAACAGAGAAGAGAGAGGATTACAAAACGGTCAGAAATTAGGAACTTGGCGAAAAGTAGAGACAACGTTAGGGAAAGGTGAAAAACAGGATTTAGGATAGAAGATTCATAGTTGAAATAAAAAAGTTCGAAAATTGAGTTTTTTTCCGAATAGAATTAACTTAGAAACGTAACATAAAAATATGAATATGAACGGGTGAAATCTATTACAGTACTTATGGAAATAATGTAGACAAAGTTCCTCTGAGAAAGCGAAAAATCTGCACCTGATGCGCCCAAGACTCCTCCTTCCGACTCACTCGAAGGAAACTCACATTTGATCGCGCCAAGTGCTAACATACGAATAAATATCAGCCAAACCGAGTATCTAAAACCCACGCGAGGACATGAAACTCTCTTTTTCCGGCAAAATCGAGAAAGGCGAGGGTCGAGTGGTACCTGGTGAGATTGTTTCGAGGCGGGTTTGAGGTTAAGTGAAAGAATGAAGCGCAGGGCTAGAAGGAATATAACCGTCCCATTTCGTGGAGCTTAACGAAAGCCCCTCATCTACACGTTCATCCCTGAGTCGAAACCATTTCGCCCTTTCCTTGTCCTTGAAAACCTTTCAACGTTTCCCCGACCTTTTTCATATTTCGCAAGAAATGTATCCTTCCAACGTAATAGAAAAAACTCGCTACTTCTCTGCAAGATTCATTCGCAAAAAAAATCTCGCGCGCACTTCCTGTGGGAAACTTTTGTCGATGGGAGGATCTCGGGGGTGGAAGATAGATTGCTTTCTGCCCAGATGGACACGAGCAAAAGGGGAAAAATCGGCGCATTTAGCGAGCGTGGTGAAAAAGTTGGATTCCACGAAGGTCGAGAGTCTATGACGAGATCGATCGGGGGTGGACTGCCTGATGGGAGCGAAACTAATGACTGGCCCGCATCCTCGTAAATCCTTTTCGAGATCATTTCAAGAACGATACTAACTGCTGAGATTCCGTGTAAGTCGCGGCATTAACCGCCATTATCTCGACTCGAGAGATTTTACTCGTTAACGTGAATCTTGGGGAAGAATTCGGGGTGATCGTTGTTCCGGAAAATCTGCGAGTTGGTTTTGGAATTTTCGGGGAGTTTTGGTTGGGGGGATTGGGTTTGGGATTTGGTGACTGTTAACGTGGCGGTTTTGGCGATTATGATTTTTTTTGACGATAGAACTGCGAAATGAACGAAGTCATTTGGAATTATGATAATGCGGTTTTTGATTGAATGTGTCAAAACAGGTTTTTCATTACAAAACAAAACAGACTTTTATTCCATCGTTTTTCGATATCAACATGTCTAAATGAAGATGACATTTTGCTTAGGAAAGTAGCAACAACGTAATTGAACGTTACTTCCAACAGATAGTCACAGTAACGAATTACTATTTTTTCCAGAATATCGGTAACGTAATAAATTACATATTTTACCC
>JAPYZK010001862.1:0-18658 GCA_030522785.1 Platygaster equestris | reverse complement strand
TAAAAATTCGAAATACAATTAAAATTGTTACGTATAATATTGGTCTTCAATCCTACGATCGACATTTTAACTTTCGGTTTCGACATTTAACGAAAATTAAGCATTATTACCAAAAACGATTCCCTACTTCCATTTTTAGAAATGTGTTCTCTGTTTAAATTACCAGCTTGCGCACGCATTACACAATAATAATTGTAATTACTAAATATAATGATTATAGCCGGCACGCGAGTAGGATCATCACTCGTTTCAAACGGTAGTCGCGATTCGCGCGAGCAATTATTTAGAACCGTATCTCGAGACTTAATCGCCACTCGGGCGTTTTTCCTTTTTTTTTTACTCTCGTTTTCATGACTACCTATTGTCGCCGCTGCCTTGTTGGCATTTGCACCGTCAATTATTTCAAATCGCAAATACCATCAATTCAATTTTTATTATTTCCATGTGAACGTTAAATGTAATTAGCGATTTTTATAGCTTCCAATTAGCGTCGCTATCCAAAAAAGGAAGACCATGAGCTAAAGAATCGAATCGTCGGGGAATAATAATTTAATCCTTTTTTATAGTCGAAAAAAATTTCAGGTCGACCTTGTCACGGGAGATAATTATTATAAATCAAGGCTTATGTTCGATATTTTCATATTAAAAGTGTTGCGAAATAAGTACGTAAGACATATCCCCCACTACATTACGCGGAATATTAGAATTTCGTAACGTGGCCGAGTACAAAATGCCGATCGAGGTTCAGCTTTTTTACTTCGTTAACTGATTCAAAAGTTGCTTCATAATATGTAAATCGCTTCGATTAAACGCATTGCAGGCGAATACACGGAATTTATTATTATGGCCAATTCCGAGAGCTATATATAATTGTTACCATACATAGCTATATATAATATTCAACGTAATATTCAGCAAATAAGATGGAGGCGGGTCTTTTTTGATCATCAAAATTATGTATCCGCGGATACGAAAACGATCGACCGTGACTAGTGACTAACGTAGTATCTCTCTATAATAATATAATGTCTCGTTTTGTTGAACTTGCCCTTGGCAATGATAGCTGTAGTAATCGAAGCAATGAAATAATATCTTTATATCCACGTTTTTACTTCAGCCTTTTGATTGAATTTCGTGACCTTACGCAAAAAATGCGTGATCAGTCTTTGTGATTGTCGTTGAAACACAGTTCACATAATTTACATTATTTCCACGTCATTGGGCTTTTTATGCAAAATTCTGAACATGCAAATTTCAAGCTGTTGGTATAAGCTGTACTCAAAATCTTGAATTCGGAGAACTGAAAAATGGGTTGGAGTGCAGCTGACATTATAATCAAGTACATATTAGTGTGTCAGTATAGAGATAAATCGGCGATGGATACAAAGAATTCAACCACACGGTTATTATGATAAAATTTTGAATAGTTTCGTACTTAATTACGATTCGACGTAATCATTCCGCGCGGGCGGTAATTTCGTTGTTTGAATATGCACGTCACGTATATCTATCGAAGAAGCGTTATTTTTTTCATGCACACAACTCGCTCGCCTCTAGTGATATCAACAAACTTGGCTTGTTGTCGAGAGTCAGTAAAAAAACCCCTGCTTTTCCAGGCTCCCCGCCGAAACATTATTCATCACAAATGTTCATCAATTAGTTATTGCAAGTAAAAATTCTATAACTCACGTTACAATATCATGTTTTCCCCCTAACATATATTTTCGGGACATTTAAAAACACGACCATTTTTGTATAAACGCCAAGTAGTCTGATAAATAATAAGTCGATAAATTACTGCTATAATGGACAGCGATGAAATAATGCTGCCATTGTTTTTTTCTTCCTTAATTTACTGTATGAAGCCTGCAGGCGTTTTCTGCATCGAGATGAAAACCGTAGAAAATCGATGATTGGTTTTTTACGGTTTTTTTTTTGGAAAACCGATCTGAGGAACGCATGAATTACCAAAAATAAAGCTGAAAGAAAGCGGGGGAAAAGCGGAAACCTAAAATTTTAAAAAATCCCAAAATCGTCAAGAATTCGCAATTTTTCATAACTTCCTAACATTCTGAATTCTCTAAAATTTTGAACTTGTGCGAAATGTTAATAATATGCTAATTGTTTCAATTCTTACAATTTTCTGAATTTTTGAAATCGATGGATTTTCCAATTTTTCGAAATTAACGCATTTTACAACATTTCAAAATTTTTCATTTCCAATTTCAGTAGCTTATTCTTAACAGCTCTGCCAATTGTTCTAAGGGCTATTAATTTTATTGAAACTAACCAATTTTTTGCTTCAACCGGTTTCTTTCAGCTCCATTTTTCGAAATTCCGCCGGCATTTTGAAATAGGTTCGAAAAAAAACTCAAAAGAATCAATCACTAGTTTTTTACGGTTTTCATCTCGATGCCGCCTGCAGGGTTGATTGAGAGTTAAATTATTATTTAGCACAAGTGATTTTCTCAATGCGATTCCCAATCTTCTTGTGTGCGTGTGCTGATCAAAAACCGCATGTTCTTGTTATCATCCCTAGCACTCACGATTTTTTACTTGAATTCCATTACACCGTAATTGACACAAGTATATTCTGCAGACTACTACAATAATTATGTTTTTTACTCAAAATCGATTATCCAAGTCTTTCGCTTTTGCTGAGTACTTCCTGGGTTAAAAAAAAGTTTTCCTATACTTACAGTTGAAATTATATACTAGTCAAGGAAGCTCAATTTTTAGCGATAATTAAGCCGCAGAACTGGAATTCAAAGGTGCATGCGAGTTGCGTATACGGCCGAAGCAAAAGAGTTTTTTATTGATAAGCCAATGCTTTTTTGCGAATCTCTCTGTCTTTTATGACGAGGCAAAATCTGTACTGTGCTTTTGCTTATGCTTCTGCTCTGCACAGTAGCAGATGAAAACGAACCTTATTGTAGTAGAAATATTCTGGTTCCGTTCCAAAGAATATGGCTCAAGGCAGCAAAAGCACACGCGTGCTCTGACATATTAATCTGCACGCAATCATTCTACTTGATGATACTCATATCATCAAATTACTGTCACGGGGAAATGATCGACACTGGAGTTTTTGATGTGTTATGGAATTCTTTTCCAACTTTACGTGCTTGGCAATTGCACGAGGAGTTGAACGATCTAATTAATTATAGTACGGTCTAGTAGAACCAATGGCCGGTCTTTGGTCTACGCATAATTTATATCCAATTTTATTATTATTCGGAATGTAGATACGAATAAAAATGAATACTTTCAAAATAAAGAGAACGCGCGTATGAATGAACAAAGCGCACGTGATACTGCATGTAATACCGCACGTTGTATTTTCTTCATTACTTGAACTTATTAAAGAAAGAGATGAATTTTGTGTAATGCAAGAAAAATGATGCAAAATGCTTTTTGTTTTCTTGCAGTTGACAATGTTTTCGACGGTTTTCGAGAAATTTCGATTTCTCTATAAACCGTACGCCTTGGCTGTGGTCACCATTGGCTATGTCATCGGAGAATTAGCACATTACCTCATAGGTATATGATTCATTGATTCATGATTCATGATTCATGGCTCATTACGGATTGTGAAAAATATTTCTCAGAAATTTCAAGTTGTCGACATCACTAGAATTCCAAATGAAATTTTCACTATGAGCAAACAAAAATGCCCCAAAAAGACTTGGAATTATCAGACTACCCCTTAAAAATTAATCACTAATAAAATGGCGATAATATTATTTATAATTCAAGACTAATAAATAACCAATCCTCTGTTTTCACGTTTTGTAAGGCGTCACGAGTAAAGCAACAGCATTAGATTTGCATTATGGCGATATTTCGTGCCAACTGAACACGACCGTGGAACTCGATTATTCCGAACTTCCTGTTCAATGTGATTCCGCAAACAGTTCAGAAACGTAAGTTTCAACTTCGCCTACGTACTCTTGTTTCAGTCAACAATAGAGTCCATATATTATGTCGAAAAAATAAATAATCTTTGCTCGTTTTTAAGCATCAAACAAGCTGCAAAGACAATCAATTTTCGGATAAATAATGAGTGAAAAAGCTGCGCTCGAGCTGGCCAAAGCTAGTATAGAATGTATAGAAGTCATCATGCCATTCCTTTATTGCTTTCGAAAATCAATCATTTTATATCTTCGTATTGAGCATTGGGTGCTGTAGATTGATTTCCTCTGGTTTACTGTTTTCGATATTCTTATCCGATTCATGCGTTTTTGGGGTGTGATGAATATAATAAAATTAATATCTTCGAGGAGGCAAGGTTGAACCACTGAAATCAGACATGTCTGATTTCAGGGGTTCAACAGAATGTGTAACCTATCCACAAATAAATTATATTATTCGCATAATATTTTCAAGTAATTTTTTCCATTGCATACCTACTAGTAATTTATTTCACGAGTACACAGCTCTCGGAGAATAATAGCTTTTTTTCTGAGCGTAATTAGATAACACGATAAAAAAGTTGACACTCAGCGATAAAACAGATTAATTGTTATAGCAAACTGAATCTGCAAACGTGACGATTTCACGCATTGTTGATCTGATTATAGATTTGTTAGGGCCTTGATCTTGCTAATTAATTCATAATCAAATGTGAATTATGATTTCGTTACCATACAAAAAAATTATATTATGATGTCTTGATTGATTTTTCAAGGGTCTGTCTATTCTTTGTTGTTTATCCACGAATTTTGATAAATTTGCAATTTTTTTCTACTCCAGATTTTTTGAATGCGTACAATTTTATTATAATATATTATATATGTATATGTTATTAACGTTTGTTCTTGGTAAATTCATGACTGTAGAAAAAACATATTATTAGAATAAACTGATATTATTCGTACTGTTTATGGAAGGAAATTTTGGATTATTATCCTCATTGACGAGATATGTTGTGCAGATGCTTGTCGCTCGAATTAAACGGAACGCGATATTGCGAGTGGACCTACAATGGCCTGGGCTTGGATTATCAGCTTTTGGCCGGGCCCAGTTTTATCGCAGTCTTCACGGTTGTCGGAGTCATTTTAGGCATTATTGCTGATCGATATAATAGGTGAAATTTTATGGAAACATCATACTCTTAACAATTGCTGCTGCTGCTGCTGCTGCTGCTGCTGCTGCTATTATTCTTGAGGAATCAAGTGTTGATAATATTTCTTTTTTTAGGGTAAAAATGCTTGCCATTTGTACGCTTGTTTTTAGTATCGCCACATTTCTTATGGGCTCAGTACAAGAATACTGGCACTTGGTTGTACTGAGGATGATTCTCGCTGCTGGGTATGTAACTATATTATTGTTATTCCAATTTTTTTTCTTTTTTCTCCGACAATAATTGATATTCAAACGATCGATTTTAAGTGTCGAATTCAATTTCGTCGTTTCAATTTCAATGATTTCAAAATAATGCATCGATACTCGCAACTTCTGCCACAGTTGGAAAATTCGAGGAATCCATTTCGGAGAATTTGGAAAAAGCGGATCGAAAGTTGCAGAGAATACAAAATTTGAAATAAAAAAATGCATACAATATTTCCTCCAAGGGGAAAAATTTTGTTTTGTTCGTGCACTTTTTCACTTTTTTTCCATCAAAAAATGTGCGTTTTACTGCACAAATGAACAAATTTGTCATTTTTTCGTAATTATGAACGAGTATTAAAAATATTCATTCATAAAAAAATATCATAAATATGTAATATCTATCGCAAATATTTTGGCCATTTTTTCGTAAGAAATAAAGAAATACATATTATGCCTCCATGGTTTATCGCTTAAAAAGTTTTGTTGTTTGCCAGCTGACAATAAAATGTATAATTATTTAAATTGACAGAGAAGCTGGCTGCAATCCACTGTCCACGGGACTTTTATCGGATTGGTTTCCGGAACACCAGCACGGCCTTGTTTTGTCGATTTTCAATTGGGGCATTTACGGGGGCTATGGAACGGCTTTTCCCATCGGCCGTTATGTCCCGCTTCTCAATGCTTGGGATTTGGTGAACTAATTTTTTATATTACCCTCAACACGACAAATTATTATGCGAAAAGTGCAAAAACTCGATCTGCAATAATTGCAGTCTAAAAATAATTACATAATGCGTACGTATCACACAGTTAGTTTGTTGGTTCGAACTATCTAAGAGAAAGAAACTTAATTGTTCCACGCATGTTTCAAAGAATATATTATATGTATCAACAATTGTACGTTCATCATAATCTGAAAATGAGACAATTTTTAATTGCTTGAGGAGGAAGTGCTCCTCCTAGCTCTTTTGTGAAAATGTCGAAAATTTTCAACACTTTTGAAACATTACCAATGTTTTGCATTATAAATCAATAAATGTGGATGTATCGTCGTAAATCTCTGCAGTCGGATGCTTTCGAGAGCATAAAGTCCGTATTTTAACGGCTATTTTTCAATTTGAGAGAAGAAAATTGTTGCGGATAGCATTTTTTTCAATCATCCAGTCTTGAATTGTTAGCGAATTAAAGTTAAATAGAGAGGTGTTTCTGTCATTAACTGCAGGGCTGGCGCGTGTGTTATTACGGAGCAGGAATTGTGGGCCTGATCCTTGCAGTGCTCACGGGCTTGACTTTAAAAGAACCAAAGCGAAAGGCAGTTGGCGAAGAAGGAGGGGGGGGCGGGGACGACAATAGCAAAAATAAAAAAAAAGTTTCCTTGTGGGAAGTGATAACACAACCTCGCATCATTCTTTTATGCATAGCAGCTGGAATTAGGCACAGTGGTAAACTATTTTACGCATAATATTGTCTTTTGCAGTATTTTTCTCCATATTCTTTTCACGGCGACGCACTATCGTCTCAAATAATATATCTTCATTCGGAATTTTCAAAAACAACTACTTGTTTCCGATAATTCAAAAAAAAAAAAAAAAAAAAAAAAAAAAAATTTCGTCAATACCAAGCACATACAATTAATTCTATTTGGTTAACGACTCTATGAATAATTTTATTCAGTTTGTGAGTAGCTTTCTTTTATCTTTACTATTTTGGCGTTTTTCGTTTCTTCTACAACAGCAACTCCACATATAGTCAACTTTTTGGATAAAATGATGTAAAAGTCATGATGGAATCCATTTTCATATATACAGGAACAAAAAAAAATTTCAAATTCGCAAAGAGACACGCAGTAGCTATTAATCTGACAAACTAAAATTGAAAATGTCTAAATTTGTAAATTTTGTAACTTGATCATTTTAATTGATTATTCCATACGTCATGACGACGCGAACTGAAAAATGGGAAAAATCAAGAATTCGTGCAAACAGCTCAAGCAAGCACCTAAGAAGTGCAAAATTGTTCAATATTCAAAATAACAGCCTATAAACCATAGAATTGGAAAATTCGCAAATCCAAATTGCAGAAATTTTAGAATCATAAAATTTCAGATGTTGGAAATGCTGTTTCAAATATTGAAAGATCGAAAAATCAATAAGTTTGAATACTCGCTCGACGGCTGAACATTGCGCGGTTCGCAAATTCGGCGTGAAATTTACAAATAAAATTGCTCAAAGTGTGACGCTTTAATTTCGACATCGAAGAAACTTGCGAAAATTTTCAACTTTCAGGTGGAATGTGCTTCGCATACGACTGCGATTTGTATTTTCGAGAGTATTTTCCCGATTACGATTTGGGATGGTGGCTATTTGCCGTTACAATTGTAATAGGGAGCATAGGAGTCGTCGTGGGAGGCGTCGTGAGCGACAAAGTCGTTGCTAAAATGGGTATTAAATCCCGAGTTGCGATTTTGGCCCTTTCGCAAATTATTGCCACGCCATTCGCCTTCGGTTCCGTTCATTTCGAACCCCTTGGGGCTCTCATCACGCTCGGCATATCTTATTTCTTCGGTAAGATTTCCAAAAATACATACTTTTCTCTATTCATATATTCTTCATTATAAAAATATGTTCGCCTTGTTGGAGTTTGAATTTCAAGTTGAAATTCCGAGTTTAAAATCGTTAATCAAAGGTGCAAGATGTAGTAAAATGAGCATTTCAAAAAGACGCGTCACTTTGTCATTTTGAATCATCATTAATAAATTGTTTAAGGGTATTATTATTTCTGCTTGCAATACCGCGGCTCAAGGGCGTCTTAAGCTTATGCTTTTGTAAATTTTCAGCCGAAATGTGGTTTGGAATTCTTTTCGCGATAGTCGTGGAAATCGTACCTCTGAGCGTGAGGTCAACCTCTGTTGGTATATTCCTTTTCGTCATGAATAATCTGGGAGGAAATTTGCCCATTCTCGTAGAGCCAACGAGGAAACTCATCGGCTTCCGGGAGTCCTTATACATATATTACGCTGGTTTTTATGGCATCAGTAAGTTACATTTTCATACATCTTATTTATTTACCTGACCTAACTTTATTCTTATTCCCTATTACTGTGCTGATTGCTGATTGATTGCGTATTCGACCTCGAAAAAATGAATATACGCGCGGCAAAGGAAATCAATAATAATTATCTTTAAATGAATGGGATTTCCTAAACGGCCATGATTCTCAAAATGGCTTGAAAACAAATGATATGGAAAAGATGAATAATGATTGATAAAGAAATATCGAGGGAATAGAGGGGCAGGCAATCAATTTTATGATTTAAGTGCTTGTTGAAAAATCATGCGTCTATTATAAGTTTCAAATTACTGCATCGTATATTATACATATAATATATGTACATAATAGAATTACGGAAAAATGCAAAAATAAAGTATTGGACCACTTAATCGAGATACGTTTCCGACTCTTATGCAATTGTTAGCTGCAGCAGAACATTCATATGATTTTTTAATTTTCAGGTTCAGTATTATTTTTGATCACGATGTTTTTCATGGAACCATCAAATAATAGTGCAGGAGGCACTGCAGGGCACGCGAAAAACGTGGAATCAGGATCAGTCGCAGCAGCAGCAGCAGCAGCAGCAGCAACTGGTCATGACAACAAGGTTTTCACAAATGACGAGGGCCGCATAATTCCCATAATGGAACTCCCCCGATTGTCATCGAGACGAATTGAAAATGCTGTTTTGTAAAATGGAATTGACATTTTTGTTTTTTCATTTACATGCGTATTGTCCATGTACTGTGCAGTGATGTACATGATTAGCAAAAATACGCAACAATAAGTGAAATTTTGATAATATCCAAAAAATGGTCTACACTGCATTATGATACATATACATGGACGATTCCTCATTACTATTTTTTTAAGTACGAAATGCAAGTTAAAAATGTGATAAAAAAGTAATGAAATGCCAAAACATTATTACTTATTCAATTTTTATACACTTATAGTATGATTATAAGTTTTTCGGACATTAATCGTCGACTCTTAATTAACATTGTGGGCGTGCAGTGTATTTTTAGAGAAACCTACATCAATAAAAAATATGTATCAACTAGTCGTTGTTATAACATTTTGTTATATTATATTTCTTATAATCATCTTGGCGCCAAGCTCGGAGAGTCATGACGTACATGATCGTGATCAGATAGGAATGGTATCGAGACAGTTAATGATATACGCGTACTGGGAAAAACTCAAGATATAACAAATACATGTAACGACTAACAACAACGGTATCAAAATCGAAAACAAAGAAAAACTCACCGATCTCGATCAGCTGCTTTTGTATATGACAACATTTGACAATTTGTAATCCACTTTTCTGCACTCTTCTCCTCTGCGATTAGCCATGTGTACTGTGTAGTTCGTCGGGTTCGGCGTGTTGTTGTTGAATTGTTTATTCGTCGCATGCTCGCTCGCGTACACACGCGTGCACACAATTTATTAAGAATCACACGATATTCAAAGTAAAACCAATGCAAATTGAAGACTTTCCGCCGATTGACACTGATTGACACGCGGAAATTTAAATACTACTCAATCCTTTTAGTTCCTGTTAGTATTATAAAACCTCATTTACTGAATAAAGACATCACATGTAAAAAACATACTCAGAACTCAACACTCAATCGTCTTATGGAAATGGGGAACGCACTTACGCACCCCGCCGGCAGTAAACACATACTCATGTTCCGCGGGGGAGATGGATGGAGGCAGTGGCCGTCAGGAGAATTGGCGCCCTTGGTGGCCCTTGGGCGCCCTGATGCAACTTGGCTCTCGAGGCTCGAGGTTATGTCGCAAAAAATGTAAACAAATGTCTTGCGAAAATAAACATTTTCAAATTATAAGAATTGTTTAGCTGCAGGCACAATGAAAAATTAATGTGTTTGTTCGATTGCATACGTAAACAAATGAATCCGCCGCCGGGCTCGCTGAAAGAGGCGATAAAAACGAATAACATTGAGAAGGTAAAAAGTGTCATTCAAAACATCATTTCAGGTGATAATGAACGAAGCGATCAGTGCCTCAAGTTGTGGAATGAAACTTTTCGCAACCTCATCGACAGTGATTATAACGATTCTTCGCCTGAATTACTCGCTCTTCGGAGTGAAATTTCACGAACGCGTCCTTCAGAGAGACATTTAATAGAGATTGTCATAAATGGTTACTCGCAGAATTTGATGGACTCATTGTTGCGGGTTTGCGATGCAAAGCAGGTATAATGATATCTTGATATTATATTATAATAATTATTGTAAAGGAATTTTCAAAGTGAAATATTAATTTCTGAATTATTATGAATTATTGCAGGAGAAAATAATAATGATATTCAAAAAACAGTCATCAGAAAATTTAAATAATATTTAAAACAAAAAAACTAATGACAACTGCAACTTATTGACAAGCATATAATGACATAATTTTAGAATGTATGACCAAATTGTAATTTATTCGACTCATCAGATCAATCAGCAGCAGCCACTAGATAAAGAGGACTTGTCGATACTGTGCTGGGTTGTTTCCTATGATTTGGAAATTCTTGTTCCAATGTTGGTTTCTTTAGGAGCCGACGTCAACAGGGCCAGCGCAGAAGGATGGACTCCATTAATTTACGCTATTCACAAAAACAAAGCAAGAATGGCGAAGAGATTGATAGAATGTAATGCCGACATTCTGCTTGAGACGATGCAAGGCCATCCTTTTCACCAGGCGATTTACACTGGCAACATTTTGATTACTCAACTGTTCCTAGATCAGAATATTGACTTGAACTTGCGAGATCGAAATGGCAGCACAGCTTTGCATTTTTTGTGTTCAAAAATGAATTGGCACCTAGAGGAAGAAGCAATGTTGGATTTTTTGTTGGGATACAGTAGAGCTCATCTCAATAGCGTCAATATTCAGGGATTTACTCCATTGTCTTTCAGCAAATCCGAGTATTGCGTGGAGTGCCTAATACATCGCGGCGTGGATTTGTCTTTACAAGTCAATAAGTTAGCACTGACTGATTTCATCAAGCGTACTAAAACGAAGAATCATGTTATACTTGGAGTGCAGAGAAAGTTCTATGAGTGAGTTTATTTTTACTGTCAACAGTTGGCAAGTTGGAGAGGTCTGAGGAAAAAGCGGAAAAAGAGTCAAAGTTCTTTCCCTATTGTACATTATTTATATACATACATAATTCTTTGTTATTAATAAATACAAGTTATATTGAAACTGGCATGCGTGTTCAACATTTATAATATGACTATACTTAGTATTGAATGTCAGTTAATTATTATTTATTATACAATGTATATCATTGCATAAATTTCTCAATTATATACTATTTGCATGTATGATATAATTAATAATTAATTGTCATATATGTATGGAAAACTATTCATTTTGAACATTGTACAATCAGATCCAGTGATATGGAATACAGTGATCGCAATTTAGAATAAAGATATAGTATAAAAAATGAATGTAATAAAAAATGTGTGCCTCCTCTGCACTCCTCTAGCCCAAGTAGCTGCGCCTATGGTCCTAAGTATGTGTATGTACAAACTTCAATCACTATGTTGGGAGCACTGGTTGGAGACTCAACAAGACTCAAGCAAGTGCTGCCCCCCGCGGTCGCGAAATTCGCGACTATGATATGTGCATTGTAAGCATAGTAAGCAATAGTAGGCAATAGTAAGCATACGCATTCGAGACAATTCGAGATTACCCCCCACAATACACCGAGTAATTGTAAATTGTAATCGTAATTGAAGTATGGCTGCGCAGTGTCGGCACTCCCAGATGCACAGGTAGAAGGGGATGGATAATCAGTGGCAGACTGTCGGTTCAGTCGGTTGCCGTCTGGATCAGTCCAGTTCAGTCTGGTTGCTGTCGGTCATATTCCGCGTTTCGGTCAGCTCCGATCGCCGGTTCGGAATTCGGATTTATTGAGTCGAGAGGGTCGAGAGCGCAAAACGGTAGTTACGGTAGGAGTATTCGTGAATTCTGAGGCGAATTCGCCGACGCGCGTGTGTTGAATCCAGTTAAATCCAGTTGAATCTGTGCGCGTTGTACTTCGCGGTGACAGGCCAAATCGCGCACGCTAAAAGGGATTATTGAAAAGCTGGAAACGCATCGGAATAAAAAACACCTGATTTCGGTGTGCGGTGCCTGCAACACTACTGAACACTACTGCAACAGCACGAGCGATTTGTCCGAAACGGCGAAAAGTGCAGGACACGTACCATGGCGCAACAGAGCAAAGGCGCCCTGATTGGCAAATCCTTACAAAAGCACGCGGGTCGGCTACAAGAAAAGGTATGTTCATCTCGATTCTCGAGTATGTAGATTGTTGTTAGGTGCAGGTATATTACTAAGGTCGTCGTCGTCGTCGTCGTGAGTAATAATAATATGAATAATAATTACGTGCGTGCGTTTGAGGGGGGTTTTTCCGCGTTTTTTTTTTTTTTTTTTTCTAGCGGCGAGGAAAAAGAGGGAACACAAGTGGAAATATGTTTATAAAGGTTTTGCCAATTTTTGTATAAGCAGGACCTATTATTGCGGACTCTGTCATTATTATTGAAGAAGAGTAATTTTTCGATTGTTCAAAGTCATGTCTTTTTTCGGGAGCTTTTTTATTTCGACGATTTGACAGCTTCTTGAGAAGCTGTCAAACAGATGTTTGCAGTCAGACATTTGACTTATTATGTGACAATATTTAAATCGTAACTTAATTCGGAATTTATAGCACGAATTAGTTTTGCTGAATTGTAGAATGTATTTTTTGAATCCATATTTTTTATGCATTTTGAGGATTTGAATTGCACACGAGAGTTAGACGAAGTTGTGAATTAATATGACTATTTTTGGCCATAAAATAACTTGCCAATTCGTACTTTTTTTCCTTCGATATACATATTTTGGAATTTTTGAATTCAAATGTTTGAATTTCAAACCAGCAACGATTTTTTTCCAACTGATATTTTCAATATTTGAATTATGTACTGAATTGAGCTATTTGTCCATCAGCGAATATGCACTGATAATGATAATAATAATAAGAGCCAAAATATTATGCAAGTTAAATTGTCCTCTTGTAGTTGTAATAGGTACAGAATTGAAATAATTCAGCCAATGCAGAGGACCTCCCCCCCCCTCCCCGGTGTGTTCCATTGTCAAAATAAAAAGAATAATAATTTTTGAAAAGGGAACACACTGCAGCTCCTCCTTGGCTAAATTTCAATTATGTACCTATAATAATAATAAAAGGTACCCAAATGAAATTTTTCATTGCAAATTTTTCAAGGTTTATTGTAAAACTTGAATTTTTCCATTTCTTTGATCAAAAACTCTGAATATGCACATTCAAGATATAGAATCTAATAATTTTTAGTTAGTTTTTTAGTACGAATTTTTGAATACTTATTGAAATTAATAGGAATTCAACTTACTCAAGGTTTTTTTTTGTTTTTCAATCTTTCAACTCATTTCTGAATGTATATTTTGTGTCTTGAAATAGTGAATGTGCATTATGAGTCAGATTTTTTTAATCTTTGAGTTTATTTTTTGAATTTCAAGCCTTTGGAATTTTTAGCTCATTTTCTGCTTTATGTATTCTCAAATCTCTCGATTTGTAGAAAAATACTGAATTTAAATGTCAATTATTATCTTTAACTTGATAACATTAATAATTGAATGTCAGCAGTATTTGAATTTTCGAATTTCGAAATTGAAATCATTTCAAAAATTTCATTATAAGATGTATCAGTCAGAATTTTGCAACTCGGCCCACCAAACTGTGTATGTGAAATAATAATGTACGCATACGAGACCTCAACTTGTTAGGTTATGTTACCTCTCGATATATCTCCTGAAAAGCTACTTGCATATAAGAAGCTGTTGCTAGAGCTGTTATAATTAATTTAGCGATCTAACGTCGTCTAGCTATAATGACGTTTTTTCTGTCTTCAAATTGCGGTGTATGCGAGCGCCTCAATTTTTGCAACTTGAGCGATGATTCCACTACGTCCTATAACAATGGGATAATTTCTTGCCACTTATACTAATATTTTACAAAGCAATGTTTGCAATGATGTTCGTCATTTTTTGCGTAGTACTGTGTTTATGTGAGGGTTGGTTATTTTCATAATATATATAAAAGAGTGTCAGAAAATAGCGTTTGCAAGGTTGACCCTACTATGAAAAGACACCAAATTTTCCGAACGCATTATCCTGATTCCCGCAGCATGCGCCGCCAGTACGTTTGTTCAATCGCGACTCAAACGCGGGATAAGCGAAACGAGACTGCAAGATTAAGGTCGCGCCGCACGTTTTAAGTAGTCCGGCAAAAAGGAAACGGCTTATTGACAAGGCTGCTGCTCATTTGTTATTGCAAATCGCCCAAGGTTTCGACTATTTCAGTGACAAAAGTCGCTGATATTTTTTCATGGGAGAAACGGTGAGAAAAAATGTACAACAATTGAGTGGTATAAAGTAATGAACAATTAATGTAGGATAGGCAGCTGGCCACAACCATTATGTTTTGGATGTGAGCGTCAGGGGCTGCGAATATCAACAATTACTTGCCTGTATCTTCTGGACAGGTCGTTTTTTCAAGTGCGGAACGATTCATATTAATATTACACGAAGCTACACCTCATTATGTAGGCAGTAAACTGAAAAACGTTAGCAAGCGGAATAGAAGATGACATGAAGATATCAAAATTGTACAAATTCCAAAAATTTATCGAAACTATGACGGAATATTTAAAATATTATTATTCGAATTTTATAACATATCCAAGTTTTCAAAATCGTTTTCGCATTTTTCAATTTCTCAAAGTTTCCGAAATTTTCAGAATTCTCTACATTTTTCAAAATCTTAAAATGTTCAAAAATCAAAAATTTTTTCAGTCCTTCTAGATTTTCGAAATTTTCAAATTTTTAAAAATCCTGGTAAATTTCTCAAGTTTTTGTAATCTCCAAAGTCCTTTGATATTTTGTAAAATTCTCATAATTTTGGAATTTATCCAAATGTTTGACAATTCCTGAAATTTTGAAAAATGTCGAAATTTCGAAATGATGAAAATTTTTAACATTCTCGAAATTTTCGAAAGTAATAAACTACGAAAACTTGAAAATTATCAATATTTTTTAGATTCTCGAAATTTTAAAAGTTGTTAAGCCTGCAAAATTCTCTGGATTTTCAAATTTTTTGAAACCCTTAAAATTCTCGAAATCCTCGAGATTTTAAAAATTGTCGGAATTTTCGACATTTCAAAATAATCAAAATTCTCAAAAATGTGTAATTCTCATTATTCTTGAAATGTTCAAAATAATGAAAATTTTTATAAGAATCTAAATTTTGGTCATCTTTTATACATTCCACATGCTGTTTCACTTTTATCGTGTGTCTCATAACACACAAGAGTTTTTTATTTTTTCATTTCTCGTAATATGTTCGTTTATTTGAAAAAAAAAAAAAAAAAAAAAAAAAAAAAAAAAAAAAAAAAAAAAAAAAAAAAAAAAAAAAAAAAAAAAAAAAAAAAAAAAAAAAAAAAAAAAAAAAAAAAAAAAAAAAAAAAAATGATGATAGTCTAATGTTCAGAATCGGAATTAATATTGGGTTTCGCATGGAATCTGCGGGTCATGATAGATGATGAACGAAATAAATCCTTTCAAATAAAAATACTATTTCAAAAAATCGCCCTATTATAATATGGCTGATGACAAAACTTTCAATATTCTCCTAATTATTCGACGACGTAGACGTAATTATTCTAGATTCTTGACAGTGAAATTTCCAAGTTTTCAAGGTTTTCCTCTGATTTTTCGACTTTCCTGGAGGATTTCCAGTGGTGAAATTTCGAAAATCGTTTAATTCGATGAATTCATTGATTTTTTTCGATAATTTTGAAGATAATATCTTTTTTCAATAATTTCGCAAGTATCGAAATTATGCACACTGCACGTCTCCATCAGCTGGATTGCCAATAGTCATCAAGTCGATCCGTCACCGCATGGACCCAATTACTCTTATGTAATATCCACTACAATTAACAATATCGAATTTTATAATGCGTACAGTACAACACGGTCGCGATTCTTAATGAGAATATCATCATATCCCCGGAAATATCCATCCGCGCCTGCTGTAATAATATGGCCGGAGGTCGAACGTTTTCCCTCGTCGAGAAAATTTCTTTCCCCCCCCCGACGACGACTTTCCACCGTCTCAATTGCAGAGTTTATCCGCAGGCATGCGATATTATTACGGGTTTATCATCAACTTTTGTAACGCGCCCATTGCGGAAAATCGCGTCCTTTGACCTGACATTTATGGAGAAAACATTGCCCGAGAGAAAGCCTGCGCGCCGCCGCCGCCGCCGCCGCTACTGCTGGCGCTATTCTAACAATGTAACCTTTAAGACGACGCGAATTAATGTGATAAAAAAATCATGCTCGATTGAGCGTCGCCGCTCAAGAAGAGAAGAAAAACAAACAAGCGTCATGTACGCGATATGCTCGGCGTTCTCTCCAAAGCAATCTCTTGAACAAGGGAAGTGCACTAATGTTATAATATTATTGTCACTCAAGCATCAAGTTGAATATACGTATTATATTATTAATAATACATGAGTAGATAGAAATGAAATATTATGTCGCTTACATCAGTGATCGAGGGAGCTGTATTAGTTAGAAGACACTTTTACGAATTTTTCAAATCGAGATCGAATTTAATGAGAGTGAAAGGTCATTCCAGAGAAGAGTAGATGAATGTCACTCTAAACAAGTGAGAGCTTATAAGCAGGATGTCGTCTCGCGTACCTACTCTTACAAATCTGTAAGTCTCCTGGAATTTTTGTCTCCTTTCCACTTTCTTCTTCCAGCATTTAAAGATGTCTGTAATTTTATAAAAACTTGATTGGAACATGTATGAATTGAATGGTATTAGTCACATTTAATCACATTTCCGTGACTCGGCATACTTATCATAATAATAATACACAGAAATTGAAGCTGAATTGCCATGGTAAAGCTCGCATCGAAATTGTATAATCAACTTGTAGAAAACTTGCAATGATGAGTAGTTGAAGTTTCTGCGCCATCTCAAAATGAGGGCATTTACACTTATTTTATGTATTCCGAACGAAAAAGAAAGATATGAAAGATATTTTCAGAAAAAGAAGGATATGAGCGATATGAGGGCACGCAGAAGTCGCGTGGAAAGTGGAAGAATTAATATAACAGGTCGTGTCGGCGACGAAGCTGCAGGTATACTAATGTGGGTCAAAAAACGATTAAGTGGTGTGCACTGTGCAGGCGGTGGTATAAGTGTATTGTGCAGTAAGCGACGAGTGTTGTTGAATCTCTGCATAGCTGTGTGTGGACTGTGGTGGCGGAATGGAGAGAACGCGAGTCGGCTTTCTTTCTCGTCTCAGTTATTGCGAAAACAAATCCTCGGCCCTTTGATAGCCGGCTTTCCGCAGCTTGCTGCTGCTGCTGATTCTTTGCCGCCACCACTGGCCAGCACGGCCCGCGAAAAGGTGCGCATTCTGCAGCAGTACCAAGCAGCAGTACACAGTTAGTAGCAGGTAGTAGTGCTGTGCAGTGCAACGCTGCACCGCTGCGCTCACTTGCTGCAGCGGCACCGGCTAAACCGGTCCCAGCAATTTCCTTTGCCGAACGTCAACTCCTCCTTCCTCGCTCGCCCCTGGCCCGCCTGGCCTAGCTGGCTGTAGCTGCCCGCCGCTGCCGCACCATGCACATTGCACAGCATGCACTACACCCTGCTGCCGCACGAATACCCGAGATTCTTCTCTTATAAATAATTCTCTCCTCCCAGCTCTTTTCGCTCTCTCTCTCTCTCTCTCTTGTCTCCCAAACTAATCGTTTACTATTTCTGCAAAAAAGCCATTTTACATTAAGGTATCATTCAGCCGAAAGATTTATAATCATGGATGAAATCGAAAAAATCGCATCAAGAGTTTTAATTTTATTCTTCTTTGTTGAAAAAGAATGTTAGACAAACAGTTTCGAGCTTTTCTAGGTGTATTATATCAGAGAGCAGAAAAGTTCGGATTTGAATGAGGCGCTGTGACGCGGTTAAACGCATTTGAATAAGCACAGGTTTTGCAATCTGGCAAAATGAGACAATTCCGAAATCGGCAAGGTCTCGAAATTATGAGACGTATACGTCGGCCCCGAAATTGATGGATTAAAAGGCAAAAGGAGCGAAATTGGCCCAAACGAGGCCTGCAGCAGCAGCAGCAGCAGCAGCAGC
>JAPYZK010001861.1:0-16255 GCA_030522785.1 Platygaster equestris | reverse complement strand
TTCAAAATCTTTGAAATTTTCGAATATTTCGAAAATTTTTTAAACTTTTCAAAAATTTTTGCAAATTTCAATTCCAATTTTTAATCGACTTCGGCTAGCACACTCTCGACTCCAGCTCACGTATTCAATTTCGGCTCACGCACTCGATTTCGGCTGCACGCACTCGCTACGCTCGTGCGTTCGCCTCCGTCTCATGCTCCAAACTTTACCCTCACGGAATAACCTATTTTGCGCACTTTTTACATAATGTACTATTCTCACCCTGCGCGACGACTCCACCTCTGCCTCCAAATCCGCCGAAGACGGTTCCTCAGACGCGTGCCAAATCCAGTAATCGTAAATCATCCCGATCCCCTCGACACTATAACATTCCTCGTCCGAAAAATCTGGATCCACGATCAAATTCCTCCCAGTTTTGTCATAAGTCACAGTACACAGCAACGTCTCGTTACTAAGGCTCGTTTCTTCATTCTTCGACGTCAAATCCACCATAATACGCATTATCTCCAGCTCTTTGAACAAGTAATGATTCGCCCGAATTCTCTCAATTTTCGGCTGCGAGTCGACCACGACTTTGTTGTACCTCGCAGAAAAAGGTTTCAGATTTTTCATGACCGGCAAGGCGCCGCAATTTCGCTTTGATAATTCCGAAACGAATTTTTCGGTCAAGATATCCTTCTCCACAAAGTGGCAGTCTCCATTGGTGTACGTGTATAGTTTCGAAGGTTGGATATTTTCTTCGATAATCGCTTGGTGGTACTCTTTTTGGAGGTCGGTTATGCAATTGCGTTCGTCTTTGTAGAATTTCACTTCGAATGGCCCGAGGACTTTCTCCTGCCAGGAAAATGTGCGCTCTTCAGCCTCGAGGAAATTGGCGTCGTCAGCGTCGTCTTCGTTTTCGAATAAGTCGGCGAGGGATGATCTTTGCTGGGCGATTTTTACCCTGAAAAATGAAGGGGCTGTTGAAACAAAATTTCTGAATCGCCCTCCCCCCCCCTCTTTACCTGGAAAATTTTTTTATAAAATCATAGTATAATTTAAATTTTTAACTATTTGTTCCTTGAGTATTCTCGCCATTCTTGAAGAGGGAGTTAATTGATTACCAGGTATAATCACGTCTAGAAGGAATTTCCTGATTTTAATCTAAACGGCCTTGAAAGAATGTTATTCTTTCCTAATGACTCAAAACTTGCATCTAATTATTGTAAGTCTTCAACATTGTGCAAATCTAATAATTTAAAAATCAGATAATCAAGCGCAAACACCCTGCTGGGTCAGGAGAAATGATATAAGATTGCATATTATTGCCTGAGATTGAAATTTCGGAAGTTCTGCAAGTTTTCGCAAATTTCCGGAATTTTGGAGAATTTTTACGTTTCAAAATTTCTGAAATTGTCGAAAATTGTTAAAGTTTTTGAAAATGTTTGAAATTTTTTGGAATTTACGAAATTCTCCAAAATTTCCAAAATTTTTGGAAATTGTTGAAGTTTTTGGATATTATTTAATTTTTGGAAATTGTTGGAATTTTCCCCAATTTTGTAAAATTTCAAAAAATTTTCCCAAGTCTTGAAAACAGTCAAAGTTTTTTCAAATCGCCCAAATTTTTGAAAATGTTCAAAATTTACAAAATTGTTGAAAATTGTTGAAGTTCTCGAGAATTTTTGGAAAGTGTTCGAATTTTTAAAAATTTTCTGAAGTTTTGAAAATGGTTAAAATTTTCGTAAATTTCTGGAATTTTCGAGAATTTTTACAAAATTTCTAAAATTGTGGAAAATTTTTCAAGTTTTGGAAAATTTTAGAAATTCTGTAATTTTTGCAAATCGTTGAAATTTTATCAAATTTTATCAAATTTTTGAAAATTTCCAAAATTTTTTCGAATTTTCGAAATTCTTTAAAATTTCGAAAATTGTTGGAAATTGTTGAAGTTTTTTGAAATTATGTAATTTTTGGGAATTGTTGGAATTTTCTCCAATTTTGTAAGATTTTCCAGAGTCTTGAAAATAGTTATAATTTTTAAAAATTTTCCAAATGTTTGAGAATTCAAAATTTCCGAAATTGTTGAAAATTGTTCAAGTTTTAGAGAATTTTTGTAAATTAGGTAATTTTTGAAAAGTTTTGGAATGTTTTCAATTTTATGGAATTTTTAAAACTTTCATAAAGTTTTGAAAATGGTTGAAATTTTTGAAAATTTCTGGAATTGTTCAGAATTTCCATAATTTATGTTTAAGTTTTCGGGAATATTGAGAAATCATGTCATTTTCAAAAACTTCTGACATTTCTGAAAATATGCGGATTTTGTTAAAATTTTTAAAATTCTTCGAAATTTTGGAAATTTTCGGAATTTTCGTATACACGATTTTTGCAAATTGTTAAAGATTCTTCAAAATTCCTAAATTTTTTCAACATTTTCTAAATTGTAATTCCTTGTAATTCCTAATTCACTATATTTGGAAGACTGATGGCTGTAATGGTAATGTAAAATGATATGCAATGTTATATCATTGCAAAACCTTGCTAATGACCCAGCAGGGCATTGTCACACAAAAACTTCGAATAATATATACGATAAAGTAAACAAACACGTATTATCTAATAATTTACCTTATCTTCAAATTTCCGATAGGGTGTCTCACTCGATAAGAACCTGCGATTTTCAGCCTCGGCGGTAAATTTTCAATCATTTTAACCGTCGATCCTTCGAATAAGCACGAGCAATCATGCACCCAAATTGATAGACACTGATAAAATCTTTCTCCCACGCTTTCTCCCCAAAAACTGTTTGTTTACACGAACTCGTCGTCATGGCAATTGCAATTCAAAAGTGACAGGTGGTTCAACGTACGAATAATTATCCCGTATTATCGTTGTCTATCCCCAAAATCCAAAAACCAGATCGCAATTTTCTGCGTAACTCAGTTATATCTTTTCTACGTATGGTAGATCTGCAATCTTTTCCTTTGACGTTTAATTACCCATAATTATACTGCTGCAAAGTGCGAACGCGCTAGAAAAGGATGAAAACGGATACATAGGATCAAGAAGGGAGAAAGACAAAGAAAGAAGAAGGAAGAGGTGGGAGGAGTGGGAACCAAAGTTTACCAAACAATCCCCTGTGCGCGTGAATTTGACAATTTCGAAGTAAAAACAAAAAATCTCAGTGAAAATCTGTGTTTTTTTTCTATTTTCGAAAATATCTCGTAAGTTTCAGCATCGAAATAAAAGTCCTTTGATCTCAGGTGCGCTCGTTGAACTTGTTGCTGCATGTCTTTTACGATGCTAATTATCGAGCATTGGTCTATTGTTGTTTTTTATAGTGCGAGTGAAGTTGGGGAAAATAATGTAGGGATGAATTTTTTTTAAATTAAGGAACGTTTTTTAGGGTTGCTGAAGTTTGATTTTGTTTATAAATTGTTTATATAACCTAGTTCAATATTTGGATCGGTGCAAATCGGTGCGCCTTTGACGATAACGGTAAACATGAAATTCTGAACCTGTCGCGAATCTGCTGATCCCGCCCATCTTTGAACGCTTGTTATCGCGATTTGTCATTACTCATCGATAAGGTTTTCTCAGTTACGAATCGACGCTTTCCGAACTCGGTTTACCGGTTTTTTTCTTTCCGAGAATATTTGTTGAAATTCAGATAAAAGTTTTCAAAGATATAACTTACGATAATAAAATATATAGGTTTTTCAAGGTAATTTTTAATAATTTATCTGTCTGTGTATGTTCAAGTTTTTTGCTGGAATACTCGAATCATGAATTTCAAATGTTTAATTTTGGCTTCAAAGTCATGAATTTTTAATTTTTAAATAAGGTGGAACTTTCCTGATGTTAAAAATTACAAATTAGGATTCCTGTTTCCAAAGTTTTTAATTATTTAATTTGTATTTAGAAAATTACGAAAAAATTAACCAAATTTATATTCTAGAATTGTTGATACGTTAAAATTATTGAATTAGTTATAAAATTACTAACTTTTCAACAAATAATTAATTTTAGCAAATTGTAGACTAATTTTGGATATTACTCAAAATTTTTCCCTTTTACCTTATTGTTAAAATAAAGTACTTGATATCTAAAAATGATGTAAAAATAAATTTAGAAATACTGCAAAATATTTGTTTACAAATTTTAACTAAAATAATTTTTTGCAGGAGCTTTAGACTGATCAGAATGGCCGGGGACCGAGAAGGAGAAGCTACAGTCACTGTACCCTTGCAGTATAAGGATGCAGTAAGTTTTTTTTGCCAAAAAAACTCTAAAAAACACTCCTATATGATAGCAAAAAAACCCTTGTGTTCCCAGCATTGGAAATCCATATTTTACAAGTACGACATTGACGGCGATGGAAAAATATCTTATCAAGAGCTCAAAATGATGATCAGAGGAACAAGTTATTGCAACGACATCCCAACTCGCGTCGTTAGGATGATCATGCAAAAAGCGGATTTGGACGATTCAGGTTATTTGGAGTACCCTGAATTCATTGCGATGGTACGTCCAGTCTCAGGAACAAGATTACATCATCGCGCATAAAACGCATGATTCATCAAATGCTAGGCAGCATTGTGACTCAAAAATAACACCCAAACCAACCTCAGAACAGTTGAATTAATTTCATTCGGAAGTTTTTACTCCCAAAATTAAAATATCTACATCTGTACAGTTTTTTTATTTCATCTTATAAAGACTAATTTTTGTGATCTATCGAAATGAGAGTTTTGTGGAGATTTCCAAGAATCAGAATCACAAAAGCTTTGCAAAAAACGATTAACTTTACATTTTTTATTGCATTTTAAGTTTGTAGTATCAGTAATGTAAAACGCCATTCAAAATGATTTGCTTTTTCAACTTCTGTGATTCAGTTACAAAATTTAATGAAATAATAATAAATGTCTGTATTCGTACTTCTATACTTTACAAGTTTTTGAATTTTTCTTAACATTCACAATCCTTATACACAATTTACAGTCCTTATACATTATAATCGTATTCTTCGTTCATGGTACAATTTTTTCCGGTACAATTCTTTTTCATGGTGCTGGGGGGGGGGGGTCCTCGATTTTTTTATGTTACACAGTTCATTTTCCGGTACTTCTTCCATGTTATAATTATATCATCCGTTTCAAAATCTTTTGTTATCTGTTCCATTTGTTTTATTATCTTTTCAACCCTTTTTTGTTATCTGTTCCATCCTGCAATACGAGTTGGGGAATTTTTATTCTTCCATGTTACAATTATCTTCCGTTTCAAAATCTTTTGTTATCTGTTCCCATCCATCCTTTTGTTTTATCTGTTCAACCTTTTTTTATCTGTTCCATCCATTTTGCTATCTGTTTAACCCTTTTTTTGTTATCTGTTCCATCCTGCAATGGGAATTTTTAAAGTCGCTCGCGCCGCGTTGGCCCCCCCCCCCGGCCCCCCCCCCCGCACCCTCTTTTGTCGGATCTGTTTCTCTTCTTCCCTTGAATCCTATTTTTGTCTTCCCCAGTCACCTGTGTCCTCTCATATTTACCAACATTTTTCCCGTTTTTCTGTTCTTATCCCCTCGAGTTTCCATTTTCTTACCGTCGGTCTCAAAGCTCCAGAAAATCACTTTTGGGAATCGGGGAATTTTTTCCGAGAAAATTCCTCAGAAAAAATTTCCGACCCCGCCTGGATTCGAACCCCTGGCCCTACGGAATGGTAGCCAGATAGCGTAACCACTGATATACCAGCCCGCCTAATTTAATGAAATATATTTCTACCTTTTGCAGATACATCGTAAAGACATGCAGGGAGTATTTGGACATTTTCTGCAACGCTATATTCATTCGATGGTCCCTCAACGTCCCTCGATTCGCCTAACTCGAGTGTCGGCAGATTGGCCAGACGGTTTGTACGAGGAAGAATACAGCTGCACACCACCTCCATTGGCGATGGTCACCATCTCGGCCATCGAGATATTTTTGTTCCTCTTTGACGCGATCGCTTACCATTCGACAGGGCCACATTCGCTCTCAGGGCCAGCAGCTCATTTGTTCATTTATGACCCCTACAAGAGATTCGAATTCTGGAGATACTTAACTTACATGTTCGTGCATGTAGGGTTAGTATTTTAAACTAAAAATTGGCATAAGTAATTATGAACTGACAGAATTTATCAATCTATAACTCTTCCAGCCCTTTCCACCTGGTCGTCAACCTTCTCGTTCAAATAATGCTGGGCATTCCCCTGGAGATGGTGCACAAATGGTGGAGAGTCCTGGTGATTTATCTGGCTGGCGTCGTCGCCGGTTCCCTGGGAACGTCCGTTTCCGACCCCAGCGTGTTCCTGGCAGGTGCTTCTGGCGGTGTTTATGCCTTGATCACCGCCCACGTCGCCACCATCCTTATGAACTGGAAACAAATGGAGTTCGCCGTGCTCCAGTTGCTGGTCTTCCTCGTCATCACGATCGTCGACGTCGGGCAAGCAGTATACACTCGCTTGTCGGACAATAAGGAAGAAAGTCAGATTGGCTACGTGGCTCATTTCACTGGTGCCGTCGCTGGCCTCCTTGTCGGAATCAATATCCTCCGCAACCTGGAAGTCAAAACCTGGGAAAAAGTACTCTGGTGGGCCAGTTTCGTGACTTACATTTGCCTCATGGTTGCCGCCATCATGTGGAACCTTTTTTTCCCTTCTTACTTTGAGAAGCCGTCGAGTATGTCTTTTTTCGGCCAAAGTCACTGAACAGGCTTGAAATGCTTTCACTCAACACATGATCGGGAACATGTACGTACTTCTTTCGCTATGCGGAAAAATAAGGGGTGGTAAAAGTACATTTTCTTGAATTTGTTAGGTAAAGTGTCGTCTGCGAAACTAGCGAGGAATGTAGATTCTGAAAAATAAGGGTCAAAACTTCACGTTACTTGAAATCGACATTACCTCACTAGTTGGGTTGTATACTATTATCGAAAGACTGCGGAAATATTTTTTCCGGTGGAACATTGCGTTTAGGTGCTATTTTTGCTAATTTTTATTTATTTATTCATTTTTAAAAATGTTTCTTAGAGTTGATTAGACCCTGGAAAATTGTACTTATTTTGATGGGTTTGGACGCAGGTTGTAATTTTATCGGTGTCTAGGATTCTTTTTAGTTTTTTTTAGTTATGCATTTCAGTAGAGATTTGCATTAGTTTGAGATTCAGCTCCGTTTATAGTTTGCGTTTTCTTGATGAAATGTGAATATTTCATAGCTACATTAATATGAACATTACAGGATAAACAATTGCAACATGAGACTGGTGATATTGTTTAATATCGATTGTCGATTGATAATGGTTACTTTTAAGAACGTGTTTTTTTACCATTGGGATTTTCTTTGCTAATTTTTGTTCCTTGATTTTCTAGGGTCTGAGATTTTCCTTGTTTTTTTTTCCTGGTTATACTGTCGGCAGTATTCTTTGCGGATAAAGTTTTTGTTCGTTATCTTTTTATTTGATGAAGATGCTTAGAAAATCAAGATTTTCATAATATTTAAGTACTGTGAGTGAACTTAAAAAAAATAGCGTCTCTTGTCAAATTTCTTTATGATTTCGAGAGATCAATGAAATAAGTTATTGTTGTTTTTTTTTCTTTTTTTTTTATCAAAGTAGGAGTACTTTTGTGTAACATACTTTAGAATAATTCACCGTATGCTTCGGTGTAAGAATACGAAGGGCGCTGAGTATTTTGCATTGATTTATCAAACAATGATATACGTTTTGTGTTAAGACATTGTAGACGTGAGTTAGGTCTAAATTTTAGGAGTTGTGAAATTTATGACTTGTTCTTGAGCGCCGGATTTGTTTTTGAAATTTGAATACATTGTTTTGTATTATAATACAGTTAATCTAGAGCGAATTAAAAAAAACAGATCACGATTATAGTATTATATTTTTACTGTAGGTATATTTCCGGTGAAAACACTTGTACTCTGGATAAGTGCCTTAATATCAAATGTGTACATGCATTTTCAATTTTTGTTTCATATCCTCAGATAAGAATCATGTTTCCATATTTTTTAAGGGAAGAAGACTACAATATTTTGTATACCGTTTTTGAAATAAAATTTATCAAAACCATTGAAATTGGAAATTCAATTAGTTTTTAAAAATTGTGTAATATTTTTATATAGTTCCTTATTCCCATAAATTTGAAAGCATAATTTTTGGTAATTTGAAATTCAAATGTAAATTCATATGGACCCATTATTGAGGATTTTGTTTTTTCGAAGGCTTTTAGTCTCAGTGACATTGTTCCAGAGACGAAACTGTAATGATTAATCGCTTTTCTACCTGCTTGACATTTCTGTTGGACCCAAAGAGATTCTGTTCAAGACATGTCTGTTAGATACCGAGCACCCTGTATTTTGAACTTAATTACTGTTCACTGTCTTGACTCAAAAATATCAATTAATGGGGAAGTGAAATAATGAAATGATAATCGTCATATTAAGAAAACCACTTTAGTTAAATTTGTGTTGTTTTTGTGAACGAGAACATCAAATATTTATTTAGGATTCATTGGGATTCATGTCAGGTGTCAAATTGACTGTCAATCCGATTACTTATCCCCCCACCATTGTCAATGACCATGAATGACCAGCTGGTCACAGCTGGTTGAGTCGCGCGTTTAAGGTTAGGTTAGGTTGTAAACAGCAGTACTGTGGAGTTGGTGACAGTTGTGAATACAAAGTCCAATATAAAACAAATATGAAATAATAAAATTATCTATTTTTGTTTCCAATTTCTAATAAAGTGGTGACATGTGGAAATTTGATAGCGTTTTTTTTGTTGATTCGCTGTCATATATGTAGGATATCTGTGTGTTTAGCTCGTTTTTTCTATCTGAATTCGTATTTGAGTGTAAAATACGGCGAATATTCGCAATTTGACAATATCGTATTTTTACTTATATAAGCAAGTATATTTCCACGAGTAGTGACAATAAGTGAAGTCGATATGATTGGCCAATACTTTAAATTACAAAGGAGAAATATAGGAAAATTAGCGTATGAATCAAGAATATTATTGGCACAACCTAACCTGTTATTTCTACGATGCAAATCGGGTAAGTTCGATGTATTAAAAATATGAAACCTTTTCGTAAGCTGCTATTTAAGTGAAAAATGGCGAAAGCTAGAAATATGTGTTAAATATGCTTTTATTGACGTATTTGCCAAGAAATCAATTTTGCTGGCATGTATTGTATTTGGAAATTTTCTTTAACATTTATATTTACGAAGAAATATACGTTTTTTCGGAAATTTACAGATGAAACAGTAATTCGGATAAAGGATGTCTCAAAGCGTGTGAAATCCCCTAAAAATCCGGAATACGTGCCCAGAAAATATTGTAAGTAAAAGTAGAAAATGGTACTCCAAGGTGACCTTGTTTAAAAAATATCGTAGTTTGATATTTATTTATTTAGTTATTTATTCAAAATCCACGGGTTTCCCCCTTATATATAAAATATCGATATATATATATTATTATATATTATTATTATATATATTATTATCGATATATCTAAAACTGTGAAGAATAGAAAAAGTTTTTCATGATTTTTTTGATATAGAAAAACCTGTCTTCTCTGTATTTTTGTTATAATCACGAGTTAATTGATATAATATTTAGGGAATTTGAGATCTCATAAGAATTTTGTTGACTCTTATAAGAATCGAAATTTCTAGGAAATATAATTCAAATAATAATCCGTTCAGCTGATATAAAGTTAGAATAAAAAAAAATGCATTTTTCACAGTATTAAAGCAAAACCAGAGTACAAAACAACACTTGAGATGGATGCTCCAAAAAGATGTTTTGGGACAAGACATGTTCTTGATGGGCCCACCTGGCACAAAACGCCGCAACTTGGCCATGTCATATCTGGAACTCACAGATCGGGAAGTCGAGTACATCGCTCTATCTCGTGATACCACCGAAGCAGATCTCAAGCAGCGCAAAGAAATAGAATGTGGCTCTTTGAACTACCACGACCAAAGTGCAGTGAGAGCTGCGACTCATGGCAAGTTTTTATATTCTAAATAGAAAAATTGAATATCAATTATATTTTGATATTATATTTCCTGACAGTTGTAGTATTTCAGAATCAAAATAATTGAAAGAAGTGTTTTTTTGGCTCTGAGTCATCAATGCAAAGATTCAGTCTTGTATTGCATGGAGTAATTTGGGATGGAATTATTGATATTTTTTATACTTGCAGGCAGAATTTTGATACTAGAAGGCATAGAAAAAGCTGAAAGGAATGTTCTCCCTGTTTTGAACAATCTTTTGGAAAACAGGGAAATGGAGCTGGAAGATGGTCGTTTTCTAGTTTCTGCTGAACGATATGACAAGTTATTGAAGGTGCGATGATTTTCACGTATTTAGGGACTAAATTTGAAAAAAAGTGGTAAATCATTGGAATGTTAATTTTCATGAAAATTAGGGCTTTGAAAATGTTTTATTTTAAACATTGTTATAAATTTCATACAATTTAGTAACAGTTTTTAAATTATATGTTTGAAAATGCTTGAATATGTATGTAAATGATGTTCTGATTATATCATTTTCAAGTTCTAAAAAATCATTGTTGAAAGTCAAAAATATTCAAATGTGAATTATTGAACTAGAATTTTCAATTACTTAGTCTCAGAAACTTTCATCATTTTGGCATCGAGAGAATTTGAGTCTCAAATTACATGTTTTTTAGATTCGAACTTTAGAAGTCCTAGATGTTTAAATCCCTAAATTTGTATTTTTGAGAATATTTCAAATTTTGGAGTTTCACATTCAAATTTAGAAGTTTCGAAATTGAAAATCTCTCCAGGCTTTCAAGGTCAATTTTCATTATTTTCCAGTACAATTTTTTGAAGATTTGAGACCTATATTCTATGAATTTGAATCTGAACTCGAAAATTTTCTCGAATTTAATTTATTTTCAATTTCTGCAGGACCACACAGTAGAAGAATTGAAATCCTGGCGATTAGTCCGAGTCAGCGAAGATTTTCGAGTAATTGCTTTGGGCCTCCCCGCTCCACGGTACCCAGGACACCCCCTAGATCCGCCCTTAAGATCCAGATTTCAAGCACGTCATGTTCCACCAACCCCATTTCATGCAAGTTTTTCCATTCTTTATTATTTTACATAAATGATTCATAGTGAGTCTCCCTTGTAAGTCTGAACCTTATAAGATTTCCAAAAACCGTAAAAGATTTCACAAATTCCTCATGAGGTATTTCATTTCTTATAAGGCATTTTATACAACCTTATGAGTTTCCTGAAAAGTTTTAAGATGACCTTATAAGTTTTTTGATAACGATAAGGTTCTTTATAACTTTTCGGGAAACTTGTAAGATTTTATACTGTTCCTAATAAAAAAGAAAATTCTCGAAAGAAATTTGTGAAATTTTGTAAGGTTTTTCCGTATCTTTTTTCAATTTCCCCTCGTTATCTTCCTGAAAAGTTCGAAACCACCTTAGTGATTGTAGTTTTTATCAAAACAGGCAAAATGTTTATAAAATAAGTGAATCATTTATAAAAATTCGTTTTTTCATAAGGTCGATTTTATAGTTAAGTTCAAATCCCGCTGCCTCCAAAAAATTTTTAAATTTCTTTCGAAACGAAATTTGAGCTAGAGCCTCATAAACTGATGAAAAAAAGTATATACATTAGCAAAATGATCCAAAAAAGGTTAGAAAAATTTTTGCATATTTTTTAATGTTGAAAAAAAAGAAATTTTTTTTATAAAACTTTCATAAAACCACTTTATAAAAAATGAAAATTTTATGAAAATTGCATAAAACCACTTTATGAAAAATACAAATTTTATAAAACTTTTATAAAACCGACCTTATAAAAATTTGTATAAACATTTCTTATAAGGTTTTTATAAAAACTAGGATCACTAGGGCAACAAACTTAAATATCGTGTTCCGCAGTTAAGCGCAATTTGTAAATAATTACTTCAGAAAGGCGAAATTAAAAATGCCAAGAAATTTGATAAAAGCGTGTCGTCGCGCTGAAAAAATTGCCGTGTCGTGCAAATCTAGTCGAAGGTGTCGCATCCGCTCTGGTATATAAGCGTGCGCGATGGTCGTGAACGTCGCAGTCGTCATCGCGTGCTTCGCCTGTACAGTCGGTTATCTAAAAAAATAGTTCCATAAAAAAAAGTACCAGTTTTTAAAAATAATGCATGCCCACAATATTAGTAACTTCTTTACAATTCAGTCTAGGATTATTACCTTCAAAAAACTCTAATTAGCTTTCTTTATCGATTATTCTAAAAATCTGGATAATTGATATCTATTTCGACAGTCTTTCTTTTTATAACATCAAAATTAAAAAATGCCGGCCATTTGGTCATCTTCGGAAAGACCGATTTCGGTGCGCACGGTTTGGGTGAACGGAATTCGCCACGCGATTCTTTCGGACGACGATCCTCTGTTGAATTTCAAACCTCGAAAAAGAACGAAAATTCATATTCCCAAGGAAAAAAAGTCCCAGAAATACACCCCTTACAAATCCGGAACTGAAAATTTGTCGAGTTGTTTCGTGAAAATGCACGTGGTCGTGGAGAAGAATCACGCGGAAGAAAATTCGAAGATGATTTTGAAAGAAGCGATCCCGGAAAAATCGGCAATGGCGGAAGAACGAGATGTTTTGGAGTTTCGTATGGATGAAATCATGAAATTTATGAGGAGTTATGGATGGGGATTTTGCGAGGAAGAGGAGAACGCGGATATTGAGGAAAGATCGGATTTTTCGGATTTTGATTCGAACCCTTTATCGGAGAGGGTGTTGCAGTGGTTGGATTTGTGTGGGAAATCTGTGGATTTTGTTGACGGGGTTGGAAGTGAGAAAATTTGCTCGAAGAAAAAAACGAGAGCGAACAAAAAAAAGAGTTTCAGAGGGTTGAAGGATCGGATGGTGATGGTGAATTTTGGAATGGGAGAAAATTTGGAGAATAGGGGAGATTTTCAGGGACCAAAGGCATGTTTTTTTGTTTTTTTTTTTTAATGGGAAAATCGGGGGGTCCAAAAATTAACTGATAAATGAATAATCAATAAAATTTCCAATATTTTATGAAATTTATTATTTTTTATTTTTTATTTATATATTATTTTATTATTTTATAAAAATGAATACCTTGAAAGTTCCTGGACTTCAAAATATCATCTTTTGTGAAAAAAAACACGCAATTTATAACAGGATTCAGAAAAAATTGAATCGCCAAAATCGTCGGACGGTTATTGGACCATGCAAAACAATCAGCAGTTCTCCTGGACACCTACAGAACGGCCGCAATTACACATTTTCATGCCAATTTTGAGAAAGGAACAAATGGCGTCATCTATAGAGTCTTTAAGCGTTGATAAATAATAGAAACTTCGTAGGAAAATTAATAGTTTTCTACTCATAGAGGAAGTTTGTCACTAAGAAAAGAGAAATCGTTGGGGATCTTCGATTTTGGCGAGGCGAGTAATTTCATGTTGAGATGACATGATTCTTGCGATAAACGGATTAGGTTTATGTTTTTCGTTTTGTATTGGGTTACTGAGGATTTTTTCCCCGTCACTCTATCGAATGCCACAGGGCGATTGGTACCACACAGGGACATCGCCATATTTTACGCGTATCGTCACGAGATTAAAATTCAGCCGCGAGAACTTCCGGTGGAATTAAAGTTGGGGTTTTTCTGTGGTTGCGATTTTTTTTATTGGGAATGCAAAGTGTAATCGAAGTTGTATATTGAGATTGACTTATTTATATTTCGCGATTTTTTGATTCTTAAATTCGTATTCGAATAAAAAATGGTTCAGAGATTGAATTCTTTCCTATTGATAATATTTAATTGTGTTTAATTCCGGTTATGACGCTGCCCTTCAACGGCAAAAAATTTTCAAATTCGCCCAATCTCGATCGTTGAAACTGTGTCAAAGCTTTTTCAAATGAGTTCCCGCAACATTTGATCAAGCACTCGAGATTACGTTCGGCTCTAGACAAACTTTCCGATGAAAATCTCGAGCGTTTCGTGCCAACCGATACTTACTCGAACGAAGAGCGCGAAGAACAATTCCCTCTTAAATGCTAAAACTGTTTGAATCCAATTCAAACAATTTCCCACTGCGGATTCGTGCCCGAATACGAGTAATGAAGATCGAGATGTTTTTCATCATCGTTTTCATTCAACTTTCTATCTAAAATAAACTCTTCTATTTCAGGAACAGTTGGAAATGATGAAAATTGCCGCGCCAAATGTCGAAGTTGATAAACTTTCGAATTTGTTGTCTTGTGGTTACGCCTTAGTGTCGGAGGAAGCGCTTTCTTTGGGACTTCCGGATTTTCCGTTGGATAATCTGATTTCCGCTGCCAGTATTTTGGTAAATATTTTGGAAGAGATGGTTTATGTGTTTTTTGTTTTGTATGGGAGTTTGAGGTTTTATGGAGTTATGAACGGCAGGAAAATTCTCCAAACCTGCCGGTTTTTGACGTTTTTTACAGATTTTATCCGTACAAGTTATTTCTGGGTCAAGATGGGAGGAATGCGGTTGAGGAGATTTTGAAGAGTTTTGATATTATTGGGGAAAAGAGGCAAAAGAGAAGAGATTGGATTAGTAGAGTTGAGAAGATTGAGAAATCTGGTGATTCTGCGGATGTTGTGATTGATAGTGATGGACGATATTCGAAAATTGTGGTGAGTGTAACACTTTTTTTACGGCATTTTATTATGGGCGGATAAGAATATGGGACTGCATACAATCGAGGGATTAGTGTATTTGAATTTCGAGTGTTGCAATTTTAGAGATTTTCTAGTTTTTGAGTTTGTAATATTGAATATTTTCGATTTTAGGGAATTGAAAAATTGGAAAACTCGAAAATTTAAGTTTTTGAACTTCATTTTTGATCTTTTTCAAATTGAAAATCGAAAAACTTCAGAACGCAAATAGAAAATTCGAAAATCCGACGAATTAATTTGTACAATAAAATTATCGCAATTGAAAAAGTATTACCCAAAATTTACATCGAAAAAAATATTCTGGTAACATTAAGATTTTTTACGATCAAACAATTTATAAGTAAATTTATTTCTTGTTCCTTTCACTTTTATAACGCAGTTTTGATCGATACTAATAAAATAACATGAAATCGACTTCCAGATTCCATGTGGTCCTGGAAAATGGGAAAAAAAGTACAGCTTGGACTATGTAGAAACGAAGTACCAAAACAATTTGATCGCAAATATGCTGCAATCGCAATCCTCTTTAGATTTATGTCTAATCGGGCCTAAAGGCTGTGGGAAATCTTTGACGATAAACAAATTAGCTGATTCTTTGGGATACGACATAGAACCTATAATTTTATACCAGGTAAAAGTAGACCTCGTAATTTAAGTGTAGATATCGCCTCTTTGCAGTAGAATACTCTATACAAATAATCAATGTAGTAATTGTAATTAAAATTGTTGATTGCAATCAACCCAGTTGAAATCTCAGTTTTCATGTAAAGTGCAGACATGGTATTCTGAAATTAGAACAGTAGAATAGAAATGGCTACAATATATATATTTCTTAAAAATGTAAACTTTTTCATAAATTCAGGATATGACATCCAGAGACTTGATCCAGCGAAGGAGTACATCAAGCACTGGTGACACTGTGTGGAAGGATTCGCCTTTGGTGACAGCAGCTTTGCAGGGGAAATTGGCAGTGCTTGATGGCATTCACCGAGTCCATTCCAGTGTTTTGACTGTGATATATAGGTAATTTTGAGGCGTTGTAACGAGAAAACTTGAGCCAAGGCGTAATATTCTACATTTTGTTTCAATATTCATATAATTTTGTTTCAATATTCATATAATAATATTAAGAAATATAATATTAATATAGTTAGTATAATATTAAAATTAATAATATAGTAAAAATTAATTATTCTTTAAAAATACAATAATAATTAATCATTTTCTACATTTTGTTATAATATTAATATATTGGGTTGGTAAGAAAGTCTTGTGACACTCTTCTTTCGATTAAAATATGTATTCTTATAACGAAGTTCCAAAAAATTCGAGAGTAGTGCATGCAAGACTAGTCTAGAACCTTCCATGCCGCAGGGTATATAAGCGAGTCAGTTGTTCCGCGCAGACATTACAAGCGAAGATGGATCAAAGTGCACTCCGATCGATTGCATATTACGAGTTCTTACAAGGGCGTTCTGCAAGAACTGCAGCCGCTAATATGTGCAGTG
>JAPYZK010001860.1:0-21646 GCA_030522785.1 Platygaster equestris | reverse complement strand
GTATCGCTGTTACAATTGTAACAGTGATGAATTAAATTTGAACAGTCGATGGTCAGGAACGATGAAAAATATTTTTTCTGAAATTTGCCGATAATTGGCACTTTTTGTGACTCAAAAGTGGAGCGGAAATAGCTCTTTTCCAAACGGTGAATGGCAGCGGAGTGAAATGGATTTCATTTCGCTCCGCCGGAGTGAAGTGCATTCATTTCGCTCCGCTACAGTCGAGAGCGGAGCGAAACAAAACAAGATGGCGAACTTGGCGTATCGAGGCAGCGGTGGACTCTGCGGCAGTTTTTGCGGCCTCGAACTTCGACTCGGCTTCGCCTCATCTCCGCCTCGGCCGCCAAAACTGCCGCGTCGTGAAATAGCATATTTCCGCTCCTCGTTACATAATGTACTATTTTGTTCAATTGAGAAAAAAAATTTCCCTTAAAAGAATTTTTTGTATTTAACTTTTTTGTATTTTTTGTATTTGTATTAAACTTCAAACTTTGAGTATAAACTTGAACTTCCAAATATGAACCCCGAATTCGAACCTTAACCTCCAAACTTCACATTTAAATTGTAACTCTAAACTTTGAATTTGAACTATAAACTTTAAATAAGAGCTTAAAATATCAGTTGTGAACGTGTTTTGAACTTCATATTCCAAATTCGAACTTTGAACGTTGAATTTTGAGTTCTGAATACTATTCAAAACTCTGGATTCCCAATTTAAATTTTGAATTCGAACTTTCGACCCTAAATCGCGACATTTAATCCAAATTTGGAACTCCTAACTTCAAGTTCAAACCTCAAAATTCAAATTTGAACGTTGACGTTCCCCCATCCAAACGTGGTAATAATATTTTGCTCGGCAACCGAAATTCCTCGGGGAACGAACAATCAATAGCGCGCGATTCTATTCCTGGCGGGACTCTTTTCGATTAATATTTCATTCCCGCATTCGCAGAGTCGCTTTTTTTTTCTTCTTTTCGCCCATTTCTGGAGCGCAGCCATATTTTCCGAAATCCCGCGTCACTGCCAGATGATTCTGTGACTTGGATCCTTTTAACGAGGGGAGGCACGTACTGTCAGGTCCAAAAACAGATTAACTATCTTTGAGTTACGGACATTCATTTTATACAAATGTTTTGTTATTGTTGATTTTTTTTACACTTCGATTTGCGAACGCAAAATGCTCTTTCCGAAGAAAACGAGCGTTAATTTGCATTGCAACGTCGGATTCTGTGAACGTCGGCGTACGAATCGCTCGACGACGAATGACAGACTCCGGAATAATTATTTATTACTGAATTTTGGTGTACGCGAGTCCTTACGTACTCCATTTTGAAGAGTTGGAAGTCCAGTCAAAACAACGTCTGAGCACGATGGAAATTTTTTACACGTTTTACGCTTTGGCATTTTTGGAATTTTCTGCCCCCTTGCCCCTTCCAAAAAGTGATACCTCGTGGGGGCTGTAGAAAACTTTGGAGTGTAACAATGGACATTTAAGAGCCGAAGCGTGCAGGGCACGCTCGAGTGGGCGGGTGAAAGTTGTCTTGGGCCAAAGACTTCGCGGGAACGAGGGAGAAGCGAGGAGTCTTTGGCCTCGTCAACTGTTACGTGGCCTCGCGCGGCGTCGTGAACTTTGAGCGCGGTTAATGAATGATGTAAAGCATGCGGGGCATTTATTCCCCCCCCCCCCCCGATTGTCTTTTCTTCTTACCCTCCAACTCATTTGGAATTTAATGAAAATGATGGAAAATCTGAAAATTTAAAAGGAAATTAGGAAAGTTAGTTTGTAATTCCAAAGAAATTGAACATTGTCAGGGAAACTTGGTAATTCCAAAGAAATTGAACATTGTCAGGGAAACTTGTGAATTTTAGAGAGTCGAAGAATCGTCAGTTGATTAATTTTTTCGTGAATGTAATTTTGAAAATTTTTTTATGTGACTATCCATTTTAATCGAGAAGTTTCGAAAATTTTTTTTTCCATTTTCAACATTCTGAATTGAAATGGTAACGGACAATTCCGCCCTAGTGATTGTAGTTTTTATAAAAACCTCATAAAAAATTTTTATAAAAATTTTTATAAGGTCGGTTTTATAAAAGTTTAATCAAAAAAAATTTTTTGTATAAAAATTTTTTTCAACATTTTTAAAAATATACAAAAAGTGTATACTTTTTTTTATCAGTTTATGAGGCTGTAGCTCAAATTTCGTTTCGAAAGAAATTAAAAAATTTTTTGTAAGCAGCGGGATTCGAACTTGCGACCGTTGCATCAGTAATCCGATAGTCAGTTTTCTTGTCCATCAAGTCTATGTCAATTTGGATGCTCATTTTCAATTTGAGTTGAAGAATTTTCAAATCCTATAAAATCGTATGTTTTTTACGTTTTATTATTGCTAAAAAACGTTACGAACATGATTTTCTATTCCCTTGTGTAATAAAAACGTATCAAATATTACTATAAGAGAAATTCCTTATATCAAAAAAAGTTTTTTTTATAGAAATATGAAACTTTTTATAAAAATCGCGGATTTTTTATAAAAATGAAGGTTTTATAAGAAAATTTGAAGGCTTTCAATTGTTTTTATAAAAAAACAGATGAATTATATGAAAATTTTGACAGATTTTATAGTAAAATTTTTTTTTCTAAAGTTTTTATAAAACCTCTTTATAAAAATCGAAAATTTTATATAATTTTTATAAAATATAGCTCATGAAAAAACGAATTTTTATAAATAATTCACTGATTCTGTTAAAATTTTGCTTGTTTTTATAAAAACTACAATCACTAGGGCGACGATTTCGTGAATTTTTTAAAAATTTCAAATTTGTCGGAACTTTTGAATCACTGTGTCAATTCCAGAATTCTTTTAGTTATTTCAAGGATTTCGATAATTTTTTGCCCCTATCGATTTTTGAGTTGGGGCGAAAAATTGAACCGAGAATTTCGAGGATTAAAATGTGGGCGATCAAAAATTACATAGATCTATACATAACTATAGACATGGAAGGGAAAAATTTTGGTTTCATCTCTCCGGGTTACGACTTCTCGAAAAATTACAACTTTATTCCCGCGTTATTCACGAGAACGCGCTTTTCATTAGATTGAGAACGCAGAGTTCGAGAGAAGTTTCGAATGCGGGTTTTCGAGCAATTAAGGCCAAGTCGAAAGTTGGGTAAAGTTGAGAAGAGGAAAGAGGGAAAAAAATTGCCGAGTACGGCGAAATTGTTTTTTGATGCGCGTCTCGGGAAAATCTCGATTTTTTTTTTCTTTTTACTCCCGGGCATTTCATTGGCGGTGCCAATGCCGTTGCAAAATCCAAGGCGCGACGTTGCCAAGTTCAACTTGGCCAAAGTTTGGGCCAATTTCGTTGGAAGTCTTGCCAAGTTTTTTGGAACTTGGCAACGTTGCGGTGATTTTCGGTGAATTTTCTTTTTTTCTTTTTTTGCTCGTTATGTTTTCTCTAAATGTTTTTCAATCGAAAATTTAGACTCGTGCGTATTATTTATCCGCGTGTATTACCGAAAACTGGTAAATTGCAGATGAACGAGCGCATGGCCATTAGTATAAGCAGCAGCCCGGTGTCGCAGATGGGTAGCGGGATCGGGGAATACGTGCCGAGCGGCCGCGGGGACCGACCTCGAATATCGCTGCTTCCATCGCCGGTTTCGGGAACGCCGTCGTCGCAGGCCTCCGAGTATCACGCTGCCGCGGCCGCGGCCGCCCGAAATCCCCGGGGCGCCCTAATGCCAGTCCAGGTCAGCGAATCGTACCGGACCGTCGACATCCAGGACACCCCTGCCTTCAAGAAAATCCGACTGGGCCAGCAGCAGCAGTCGCAAAACCAGCAGCAACAACCGCCCAACCAGTGTCAACCCATGTCCCAGTCGGAGATGTGCGTCAATCAAGAACATCCCCAGCAGTTGCTGCAGCCCCTCAGGATTGACACAAGGGTGTGTTTTGGCTATCAGGTTTTTAATGAAAAAATGTATTTGACGATTATACATTATTTTCCACTGGTGGTATAGCTTGAAGTTTTTCTTCAGTTTTATATTGGTTTTAGGTAGACAACTTTTGATAGAATTATGGGAGAGTTGATTGAAGGAAATTATTGAAAGTTGAGAAAATGGATTATAAAAATATCTCAAATTATTTGTGGTGTGGCCAGTTTAGGGGTTTTCCCACTAAATTTAGGGTTTTATGGGCTGTTAGGGGGAATTCTGGGGGGACATAACTTTTAGGGCGAAGTTTAGAGGGAACAGTTTTTTTGGGGGAAAAATTCAAGGGGTTGATATTTCAAGCCGCAATTCAAGTTTTCTTCGCTAAAAATTGGAGGGAGTTGAAAAATTTTTTTTATTCGATCTGATTCGATCGCAAATATTCTCACGTTGCTTCACAGCGCTTTACGGAAATTTTCAACGATTTCGAAAGTTTTCAAAATTTTTGAAATTTTTCAGAAATTTGGAAACATTTTTATAATTCCCCAAACATTCCGAAAATTCGTAATTTTTCGAAATTTTCCCAAGTCTACCGAAATTTTATAATTTTCTAACAATTTTTCAAATTTTCAAAAATATTAAAAATTTCGTCACATTTCTGGAAACTCTCAAAATTGTCGGAATTTGGAAAATTTACAGAAAATTTTCACAAATTAGCCAGAGTAAGTTTTAAAATTTATCTGAATTGATCAAAATTTCTGGATTTTCTCACGTTGCTTCACAGCGCTTTACGGGAATTTTCAACGATTTCGAAAGTTTTCAAAATTTTTGAAACTTTTGAAAAACTTCAAAAAAATTTTCGACGATTTAAATAACGTTCCGAAAAGTTTTAAAAACGTGAAAAAGTTTTACAATTCCACGAACATCCGAAAATTTGTAATTTTTGGAAATTTTCCTAAATTTACCGAAATTTTATAATTCTCGAAACATATTTAAAATTTTCGAAAATATTTAAAAATTCATTCAATTTCTGGAAACTTTCAAAATTTACAGAAAATTGAATATTTTCGCAAATTAGCCACGGTAAGTTTTCAAATTTATCTGAATTAATCAAAATTTATAGATTTTTTAAAATGTTTAAAAATTTGGAAAAGAAAACTGTTGAGATTTTGAAACATTTATAGAATTTTCATAATTCCTGAAACATTTTATGATTTTTCGAAAATTTTCCAAATTCAACCAAATTTCACAATTTTTCGGATATTTTCTGAATTTTCGAAAATATCAGAATTCCTCATTATTTTTAAAACTACAGTGGTGTCAATGTAAAGAATAGCAAAATATAGTACCCAACATTAAAAAAAAAATTTTTTATGGGGAAGTGACGGATTTTAGGGGGAAATAGCACTCCATCTAAGGGGGGTGGGGGGGGGTGGGGGCGTTGGCCACTTGGCAACACTATCTCAAAATATCCGAATTTTGAAAATTCTCGAAAAAACTTGAAAATGTTCACACATTTTTTATAAATCTTCAAAACTACTAGATACACCAAAAATGCCGATAGTTAAGTGCAAAATTCATGTAAATATAAAATCACGAAATATTTGTGGAAAATGTACAAAATCGTGCGAAATTTGCATAAATTTTCAATCGTTTTACAGTTCGTTGAATTCTGACAAGTTTTATATATTTCTGTAAACTTGCAAGAATTCACATACATTTTATAAAACTTTGGAAAACAACTTTTTTTTAACATCCCGGTACTAGAAAAAATTATTGAAAAAATGTCAAAAATACATCAAAATACTGAAAGAATCTGCAAAAATGAATTTTCACGAATTCGGACAGGGCGTTTCGGTAGTAAATTCAAATTGTACAATATTAGGATTGATTTGAGGTGTATTGGACTAACAGGAAATATGCGATTTTCAGCCACCAACGGGGGCGTACACGCCGCAAACGGAGGCGATATCGCCGACTCTTCCGGAGCCGAACACGCAAGAAGATTCGCAGTTCAAGCACACGAAGGAAGATTTGCTGAAGCAACTTAGCAAAGTGGACCGTGAAATAGCGAAGCGCGAATCGCAGATAAACAAGCTCAAGAAGAAGCTGACAGAGCTGGAGGAGGCGGCGAACAAGCCACTGGAGGCGAGCGGCCTGAAACGACAGGCCGAAGAACAGTCGCAGCCCAAGCACCAGTCGCTTAAGCAAAAAATCTATGCGGATAATAGAGTAAGGATTTATGGAAATTTGAAAATTTCTGAAGAAAAATTTCCACTTAGATTCGTACTTTTATTTCTTTTTTTTTCGTAAAAACATCTCTCAGTACTGTAATAAATATGAGTTTGCGAACGAGAATTTTTTGAATGAAGGAGACTTTGCGAAATTTGCAAGTTGTGTATAACAATTATGAATATTCTAAAATACAAAAATGTTGATATATTTTACTTTTTGTATAAAAAAGTCTGAATTTAGAAATCGGGTTATTCCCTAGTGATTGTAGTTTTTATAAAAATGAGCAAAATTTTTATAAAATCAGTGAATTATTCATAAAAATTCGTTTTTTTTTTTATAAGGTCGATTTTATGAAAGTTATATAAAATTTTCGATTTTTATAAAGTGGTTTTATGAAAACTTTATTAAAAAATTTTTTTTATAAAATCTGTCAAAATTTTCAAACGATTCATCTGTTTTTTTATAAAAATAATTGAAAGCCTCCAAATTTTTTTATAAAACCTTTATTTTTATAAAAACCTCGCGATTTTTATAAAAAGTTCCATATTTTTATAAACAAAACTTTCATGTTGTAAGGAATTTCTCTTATAGTAATATTTTATACATTTTTTTTACACGAAGGGATAGAAAATCATGTTCGTGAGGGTTTTTAGCAATTATAGAACGTAAAAACATATGATTTTATAAAATTTGAAAATTCTTTAACTCGAATTGAAAATAAGCATTCAAATTGACATAGATTTGATGGACAAGAAAGTTAACCATCGGATTTCTGATGCAAAAGTCGCAAGTTCAAATCCCTCTGCCTTCAAAAAATTTTCAAATTTCTTTCGAAACGAAATTTGAGCTAGAGCCTCATAAACTGATGAAAAATGGGTATATACATTAGCAAAACGATCCAAAAAAGGTTAGAAAAGTTTTTGCCTATTTTTAAAAATGTTGAAAAAAATTCGTATAAAAAAATTTTTTGTATAAAACTTTTATAAAACCGACCTTATAAAAATTTTTTATAAGGTTTTTATAAAAACTAGAACCACTAGGGTTTCGAAAGCTTGAAACTTGTGAAAATATGAGTACAAAAATGATTTAAAAAATATGAATTCAGACTACGAAACTACACAATTTCGAAGTGTTGAAATTCAAAGCTTTTAAAATTATAACTTAAATTTCTAGCACTGAAACAATCATAACTGAAGTATGGAAGAATGAGTCATTGCGAATGTTAGAATCTTTGTACTTGAAATTCAAAAATTCAGGGATTGTTGAATTTCCAAGTGTCAGTTTGAAATTGATATAAATTTAGGTTGAAAAATTCCAGTAAAAAAACTCAATCGTTATAATATAAAAATTTGAATATTCAGACATTCTGGAAGTTGAAAAAAAGTCACGACTTTTTTCAGAAATTTAATTTAATAAGAATCTGTTTTTTCAAAAGTCTGTCAATTTGAGTAGTATATTTTCAAATTCATTGAAAGATCGTGTATCAGTAAAATACATACACAGTTTTTTTTCATAATGGTCTGTGTAGGATCAAATGTAATCGGGTTTTTATTCCAAAGTTTAAAATCTGTTGTGGTTAATATTCTTGGATGTTCCACATTTTACACTATTCTAATATTTCTAATAAACAATGAAAGTTCTGAACTCGCAAAATGCACGACCCGAGTAATTTTGATTCTTTCGAGACTTAACAAACTTCTTTGAAAACATCAAATTTTCTTGTACAAGAATATCGTTTCTTTGATTGAATTGAATTTTTATAAGTTTCGCAATACTTATACGTTACTCATTTTCCTCACTGAAATGAATGCACAATTTTCATTTTTTCTCATAAGAATTGTAAAACTTACAAAAAAAATTTGAGATTCGTAATAAATTTGTTGATTTTCATTATAATCTACATTACTAGAGAATTCTTGTTGACAACATTTAAAAACTTCAGACAAAAGTTACTTGAGGTTATTAATAATCTGTGATACTTCATGCAATCATAAAATATATAATGAATCTACTTAATAGGCTATTTCAACACCGAATGTATATCGAATGTAAACGTGGGAGTTCTCCCGTAGATTGAATAAAGTATTATTTTTATTGTTATTGTTATTTATATTATTAATGAAAACAATTTGAACCATAATTTTTCAGAAAAGGGCAGAAGAGGAGCATCGATTGCTGGACAAATTAGGAATCAACACCGACATGCCATTGTACAATCAACCCTCGGACACCAAGGTGTACCAGGAGAACAGGTTAAAGCATCAGAGTTTGAAGGTGAAATTGATAAGTCGACTGAGGAGGGAACACTCGGAACGGGCCTCTGCCCGAGAACAGCAAGCTCAGACGTATGCGGTTCTCGTTCAGGAGTGGCATCGCAAGGTCGACAAATTAGAGGCTGGTCAGAAGCGCAAGGCAAAAGAGGCCAAAAATCGCGAGTTCTTCGAGAAAGTTTTTCCGGAGCTCAGGAAGCAACGAGAGGACAAGGAACGCTTCAACAGGGTTGGCAATCGCATCAAAAGCGAGGCCGATTTTGAAGAAATCATTGACGGGTTGCAAGAACAAGAGGTATTTTATTTCTTGAATTTGATGATGATGAAGTTATTTAGACTTAGATTTTGGATGAATATAGTTAGGAATCATGAAATTAGTGATGATAATGTGATAATGATATAGCACTTTCGTTGATATCTGATTCAGATAAGAAATCGTTATCTGTTTTGCTTTGTCATAGAATAGTTTATAAAATGATTAGGATAGGGTGATTATTTTGGTTCTTTATCTTTTATCTAAATGTGATGAATTCCATTCAGATTAGATTGTAGATGAGTAATATTATCAGAAATGAGTCAGATGAGTATTACGGAAAATCGAGAATGGTATTGAATTTGGATTTGGATGGTGAATTTTTTTTTTTTTTTTATTTTTTTGAAATTTGTAGAGTAGTCAGATTAGAGTGATGATTTTGATTGTTTTAATGAAAATTAGGAATTGAAAAAATGAATATAATGTCGGAATTCGATATTGTATTATGGAGGACTTTTATAAATATTTATCTAGATAACGAATTTTTTTTGTATAAGATGATGAAGGTTATAGATGGTCATTAGGCTAGGGTAATTATTTTTCTTGTTTTTCTGGATTACGGTAAATGCCATATTTCAGTTTTCCTTCTTCATTATCGCCCACATGCTTGCTTTGGCGAGACTTTGTTTTATTTGAGAGAAGGAGATGTTGCTTTTTGTCATAGAGTGCTTTGGTTTTTTTTCAACACGTGGGGAAATTGCACATGCTTTACTAACATGGAGAGAAAAACTGGATAATTTTGGGTTTCAAGGTAATTTTTTGGAGGTTGAAGATTTTTGCAACAAGATTTGGAACAGGAATATTTGGCTCCAATCACATTTCTCTTTTTTTTTTTTATTGAAAAATTAATTTATCTCTGGTAAAGAATTTGAAAAAAAATTTGAAAACTCAAAATAATAGTTCCAGAAATTTTTTTAATGCTTGCTAAAGCTCTCAAAAATATTAAGATTTTTTTAGACAGATGAAAAATGGTTTGAGATTTGTCAAAATTTTTAAGAGTGAGATGAAATTTTTTAAAAATAAAGCAGATTTGAAAATATTTAAGCAATATTTTGTGAGTTTCTAAGATCATAGAAAGTTTTAGAAAATTTTTAACTTACTTATAAATTCTTGCCAATTATTTTATGCGAAGTTTTAAAAAGTTGACAAAAAATTTCCACGATGGAAAATTTTTCGATAATATTTCCGAGTTATCATAAATAAACTTTTTGACATTGTTAAAAATTCACGCTAAATTTGAAAAATGCCCAGCAAATTTTCTTAACTTACAAACAATTATTATTATTATTAGTGTTGAAATTTCTAAAAAATTTTCTAAAATTTGTCAAACTATAAAACGTTTTTTCATATCAAAAATTATTTTGCAACTGTTACCATATTTACGTAAAATTATTAGAAACGATCAAAAATGCTAAAAAATTAACGTAAATTCGTCAGAATCTCACAAATGTATCGAAAGTACCCAAAAATGATTGCAAAATCTCGAAAAATTTTTTCGAAGTTGTAAAGAAACCGAAATATAATGAAATTTCTGGGAATCCCAAAAAGTACTCAAAATTTTCAAACTTTTTGGGAGTAAAAAAATTCTGCGGTCAAGTTAGAAGTGTTTCCTGCAATTCCTAGTTTACTACGCCGCTGAATTGAATCAAACGATAACAAAATGTTGAAGATGTTAAAAATTTATCTCGCTGAAACTCATCCCGCGATATCTAAAATTCCTCGAACTCCGATAAAAATAAAACCTCTCGATAAAAAACTATCTCGAGATTATCCAGTTCCTGAGAGTACGCAACTTTGTTATCTTTTCGCGATAATTCGTAACGTCTCGACGAGATTATCACGCTTTCGAAATCTGCACTTTCGCCGGTACTAACATTTTCTGCAGCGCACGGTAATAGTACCCGTCATATTTCCATAAAGCGCTATCGATTTTTGCCCCTTTCGCTAATTACACGTGCAGGTCGCAAAGGAATCGACACCGGATAAAATGGAGTCGGCGGATAAATTTATAAAACTAAAAATTTTAAATGTATTACCTTTCATACAAATAACTCGAGTTATTTTCGAACTTTACATAAAATCGAAGTTTTTATTTGTCACTTGATGCAGTTTTTCAAATTTAAATATCGTCGATGCGTCACGGAAGATTTCATTGTTACTGTTCCCTCAGGAAGAGTTGTCGGCCGAATTAAAAAAATACATTATAGAACGTCAGGTTAGTAATAAACATTACGTTTCCTCACGTCTAAGTCGAATAAATTGTCTATTTTCACGCTGGACCAATTAACAGATCGTAATTATTTCCTTGGTTTTTTTCTGTTTCTTATGAAATGGGTACGGTTGTTCGCTTGGAATAGTTTCGTATAGAAGGAAATAGTTTGAATAATAAAAAATATATTAGAAATAAAGTTTTCAGTCGATCGACAAAAAGCAACATTTCCTTTTGAAATAACAATTAGGGTGTTTGGTGATGAGGGAAAGATTGTGGATTTTTGCTATTTTCGCTGCGAAATTTGATTGTGGAAATTTTCAGTGGCGTGGTGTTTCCGAGTTTGCCTCCCCCACATATTTGCGACTCGGAAAATTTTCACTACGCCACTGTCCGTTTTTTATCAGTATCTAATTTCCTTACTTTATTTATGAAGCGAATGAAAACAAAAAAATTAGTTTTTATAACATTGCTGTTAATAACTTTCAGTAATTAACGTTTGTTCTTGGAAATCAACAGGCACCCTGTTGTTATATTTAATTTATAAAATAAAAATAAAAAAATGAGAAAAGTTTCGATAAATTGCGATTTTTGCGCAGATGGAGGACAAAAAGATGCGTTCGTACGCAGTGATACCGCCTTTACTGATACACGCGGACCGTCGGAGGATAGCGTTTCACAACAAAAATGGCCTGTTGCAACCGGAGGAGCTCGAGACGCGATACAAAGAGCAGCGCATGCTCATCAATGTGTGGAGCCCGATGGAGCACGAAATTTTTAAGGAAAAGTACCTCCAGCATCCCAAGAACTTTGGCATGATAGCTCAATTCATCGAACACAAATCCGTACCAGACTGTGTGCATCATTACTACCTCACTAAAAAATCGGAACATTACAAGCAGCTTTTACGCAAAACACGACGAACCCGCAACGCGCGGAACCCTAATAATAAGGTACATTTTTCTTATTCACGCAAGCGTTAAAAATCCATTAAAAATCTTCCATTCATTATTACCTTTTTCACCACTCTGAATATTTTTTTTCTTTTCTTTGCTAAAATGTCTAATGTTGCTGTATTCCAGGTAAACAATAGCAATTCGAGCATCGGCGCAATAGACCTCCTCAACTCGACCGGCGTTACGACGCGGTTACAACGGGAGCAACAACAAAAGACTCAAGAAAATCCCCAGAGCACCGCTTCCGCGACAACGACATCCTCGAGCACGGTCACGACGACGTCCGCGTCGTCCACGGTCACGACGTCCACGTCGACGACGACGAGCGTCACCGCTTCGACCGCGGAACAACCGACCTCGTCGACGACGTCAACGACCTCTTCCCCGAGCACGCTCACTGCCACGAGCACGGCGACTACGACGTGTACGACGTCGGCCACAACGACGACGAACACCACCACCACCACCACGACGGCGACCACCACGACGTCCCCGTCGTCGAGCATCAAGGACTCCAAGGACGCTAATAAGGAAAACAAGGAGAACAAAGAAGACGTTTTCAAAGACTCCGTCATTAGCAAAGATTCCAAGGACGACGCCAATGACACCAAGAAGGATGGTAAAACGTAAGTTTTCGTCGAGTGGATAAATATTTGTTGATTGAGGATTGAAGAACGAAGCTTTTGATTCCTTATGGGGTCTTCATAAGGATTTTTTGTGTGGATGAAGAATTCGGATGCGATTTTCTCACTTTGCTTCACAGCGCTTTACGGAAATTTTCGACGATTTCGAAAGTTTTCAAAATTTTTGAAAATTTTCGAAAATTTAAATTTTCGACGATTTAAATAACATTCCCAAAGGTTTTAAAAACATAGCAAATTTTTACAATTCCACAAACATTACGAAAATTTGTAATTTTTCGAAATTTTCCCAAGTTTACCGAAATTGATTTTTTGTGTGGATAAAGAATTCGGATGCGATTTGTTGAGAATCGAAATATATTTTTTTGAATATTTCTGAGGATTTGGGCATTTTTTGAAATCGGGATTTGTAAACTTTTGGCCAGTTTTTGGAGTTTTTCAAATTTTATGAGAGTTGACTGTATTTTTTGATGAATTTTCAAGATACAATTTTTTTTTCTTGATATTTGTGGAGTTTGGTTATTTTGAGAAATGGAAGGAATTGCGAGAAATATTATGGGTGTGCTCAGAATTTTTTGAGTAGTTTTGAACTGTACTGTAAATTTTCAAGATTTTTGGAAATTTTATTGGAATTAGTAAACTATTAGACATTATCATGAATTAGTTATTTATCATTTCGAAATTACAGTTGAAAATCGTTTCTAAATTGATAATGGATTTTGCTGGGTAATGGAAATAATTTTGTATCATTTCTCAGTATATCCAGTATTTTTTATACGTTTTGTCAATTTCAAAGAATTTTTCTTCAAGTTTAGAATCTTTGTATTCTTTGTATCAAGAACCGAGTGATAAATAATCGTTTTCATTTAAAAATGTTGCTGGATGTGAAATGCAATTTAATGATATTGGGGGAAAAATTTGGGATAATTAACATTATTACGTTTTCGGACACCTAGCGGGAATGTACTCTTGTTCGAAAAATGTAACTTCAAAACTTGAAATAAAATGTTTTCTGCAAGTGAATCATCAATCTGAAGTATCTCAGTTGGTTAGAGCACCCGACATGAAACTGGGAGGTCCTGGGTTCGATTCCCGGCTCGGTGAATTTTTTTCTCGCAAAAACCATTTCAATTGCCTACTAAGAACAAAACTGACTGGGAACATCGAAAAACATGGATTTTTCTTTGTATCAACACTCCACTGATAAATAAACGTTTTCAACTATTGAAATTGTTGACTGTAAAAAAAATATGTTCCTTTTTGATATTCATGTGAGATCGCCAAAATGCTTGTAACACCCATAAGTATGAGATATCGGATATCCTTAATTATGGATAACATTAACAAGCCTAAACAAAACCGCGCGCACGAGGTAATTCAATGTTGAATGTTTACCGAATCGGTTTCGTTTTCCATTAAAACGAATGCTTTGATTGAACGAGCCGAGTTCGCTCGGTGGAAAGTTATTCGACGCGCAAACAGAGACCGCGCCTATTCCCCGGCGTCGCTCGGACGCGACTCGAAAGACGCGGGGGAACGAAAGACCTCATCCAGAGGGAGCCAACGGCGTCGGCTCAAGGATCGCGATCATTCTCGTTAGCATATTGTAATGTTAATCCGCAGGTTATTGATCAATCGGCGATGTTTGCGCGAGCCGCGTTTCATTATCATGATTGGAACGCTTTCATGAATCTCATCAAGTCCGATTGATTATGCAGTAGTTTGACGAGATTCTTTGGCTAATCGAGTTTGCGTTGCACTTTTTTTTCGGCATTCGGTGCGTTCGAACGTTGGTAATCGAGATTTTTACTGGGATTTGAAACTAATGAACATGATATTTTCGGTTTTGTCGTAGTTTCGTTGCAAGATTTTGTTGTTTTAGTTTTTGAGACTTTCCTTAATTATTTTGTAATTCAAATAATGTACAAGTTTTTGTTTCGTTCTGAAGTGTCGAAAAAATGTTGTTGGCTCTAATTTTAAATGTCTGAAAAGATGATGTGTCAGGGAAATTCGGAAATGAAGGAATTTTCTTCAATTCTGAAAAAATGAAGAATTATTGGATTTTGAAATTTGAGAAAAATCACTCTCTCGCTGGTGAATTTTCCGAAATTAGGTGAATTTGAACTTGCGAAGTTTGAACATTCAAGAATCTGAAAAATTGCACCTGTTCTGAACATGAAAAGTTGCAATAATTCAAGTAAATTTTAAAATTTCGAAACTTGCAAGTTTTCGAGTTTATAAACTTGAATTGTTAATTCAAATATAAAAATTCGTAAGTTAATGATTCATCTAGAATTTCATAAATCCTTTTTTTATTATCAATTCTGAATTGAAAAAATTTAGAACTCAAAATGTTACTTTTAATTTGAACACACAATATACACATTACAACATGTTGCCATTTTAAAGTGCCATGTTTAAATATTTCAACTTGAAAACAAAATTAAGATTCAATATGCTAAATACTGAGATGAAATTAAATTTTCGTATTTTCAGCATTCGATGACTCTCACAAAATGCTCAAGCTATGCTAAATAAATCTTGATTATGATATTGATGGAGAAATTTTATCGAATTTTTGCAGATCCGAGGCGAAAAGTGCGTTGTCCTCGTCGAGTGCGAGCGCTGCAAACAGCGCGAATGTGCAGGTTGAGGGCAAGGACAAGAAAAAAGCAGCATCCGTGAGTTCTAGTCCCGCGATCAGTGGCCGAGCGAAAGACAAAAGAAAGGAAAACCACGCGGCGAATGTGGAAACCAGTGACGAGGACGTGCAATCTACCGATGCAGTTGGTGAGTAATATTTTATTAATCGTTTATCTTGAAGTAGAAAATTAGTAAACAGCGATACGACGCTTTTACGTATATAAACCCAATGCAGGGATTATCATTTAAAATGCATAAGTAAATTGAGTGCAGTCGAGTCCTGCAGTTTTTGGACTTGAATAAACTTTATTTTTAGTTGAGTACTCGCCTGAGATGACAACTATTGGTGTTAATTAGTATAATACCGTTATATTTTGGTGTAGAATATTGATGACGATCAATATTTTGCATGAAATTTGTACTGCATGAATATGTAAAATTTTGTTCCAAGCGTAAGAAAATGTATAAATTTATGATTTTTTATAGAATTATTATTAAAAGTGGATTTTTTCAAAATTGTTTCATTTTGTCTGTTTTATTTTAAACAGAAGATACTCATTTATTATCCATAAAAATTTTGCTGCATTATTTGTCGATCGAATTAGAGATATTAATTTTTCAAAAAAATTGTGTCAATGTTACAATAAAATTAGTTTAATTGAATTAAATATGATGAAATATATTCATGTAACAAAAAAATTTTTTTTCTAAAACCACCCGAATTTCTTTTTTTTTTTTATCGCTGAATACTTCGTGATTTTTCATAATTTAGGTTTTTATCCGAAATTTAGTGTCACAGAAACATGGGTCGACTTTTCCACCAAAATCGCGTAGTAAAACGAGTAATTTATATTAATAATATATATTAGTTAATTTAAAATTAATAATCAACTTTTTTAGAGTTGAATCAAATTATACTTTTACGAGCTACATTTTTTTTATGGGCATCAATTTTGTTCAATTTGTTTAACCCGTTGACTTAACGAAGTGAGTCCCTGATTTTATACCCCGACTCGACGTTTTTCGATTGCGTCGAAAAAAATGTCGATTTACTGGGTAAATTTTGGTGTATTTTCCTTCGAACGTATTTCGGAATTGACTGTGATTCGATGTCATGGTTTGCGCGCACTTGTGATCCCCAAGGATTTTGTTTATTGACGCCAAACGAGCTGTCGCGCTTGTTTCTCTTCATGTTTTTTTAGAAATTTTTTTTCGGGTGAAATTTTCAGCTCGTTGAAATTATTTATGAGCGAGGGTAGGGAAATTGATTTGATTGGCGTGGAAACCCATAGTTGGTTGATCGAAATTCTACTAAGAATGAAAGTTGTGTAAATAAGTGGCGTAGAAACGGAATTCGTGATTTCTGAGAACATTATAATATTACATTTGTTGGAGTTTTTTTGAAGAGTATCGATTTCTTAATGAAATTATTAAACGAAAATCAACGATTTTTCGGAACGAAGTTCTTAAGGAAACGTAAAAGTTTTCAAGTTGGACGTTCTTATTTTTAAGGCTGAGAATCTAAAAAATTCATGATCGAAATTCGGAAGTCAGCAAATGCATACATTGTTGAAGTTTAATTAATGAATTCTGAATTTATAAAATGGATTTGAAAAATAGTCAAGTATGGAATTCTGAAATTCAACATTTTTCTAATCGAGCTTGCAAATTCAACGATTTGTATTAGAAATTTAGCGTCATTTCATGAGTCGAATAAAAAAACTGATCGATTTAAAAACATCAAACTTTCAGAGTAGCAGAATTAAGATTTTTTACTTTTTGCTGACATTTTTTTTCAATTGTCTTCGAAACTTGTGACTAGAGCATTCATTTCCGTAACTCAATTCACTTCGTAAAAGCATTTTCGCATCTTAAGGGACCACTCGAATGCATCACTTCAACACTAATTAATTAATTACATTCCAAATTGCAATTTAATTAACTCGATATAAAATTAAAGCAGCGTAATGACATTTTTAACGTCTGATATCAATTCTTCCGGAGCATCACTTGAATAGATCAGTCAATTTAATTTACCAGATTTTTCTGCGTGCGCGCTTGTAAGAAATTAAAATACTCTGGCGGATGGAAAAAAAATGTAGGATCGATCTTAGAACAAACATTATTTTATTACGTATTTTCGAAAAAATAACATTCAGAATCGATTCATTGATCCCTAAAAGGTATGACAAACTTTTTTATTTCCAGAAATACAATAGAAATTGTCGATTTTATAAATAGCGAATATTTAAAAACATGACCATTTTATCGATTACTCGAAAATGAACAGTAATTTTGCAAAACCCTTTGGCACATACGTTCAGGAAATCTATTACTATCTATTTTTCGCGAAAAATGAGTTATCAACAAACATTTTCAAAAAATTTTCGCTTAGTATACTTAGTAGGGTAGGGTGTCCAAACGTCCTTATTTATACGGACATTTCCGTATTTGACGTGCGCTGTCCTGGTTTCCGTATTTTTCGAAAAATGTCCGTATTTTTGACCGAGTACATGTAAAAATGAAATTCCGTATTTTTCGAAAAATGTCCGTATTTTTGACCGAGTACATGTAAAAATGAAATATTTCACATGGAAATTCAAATTTATGTGGAGTGGGATTTAAAGATTATATCTCCAAATTTGAAATTTTGAGTATTTTTATAATTTAGAAAATTATGAAATTTCCGAAAATTATGTGAATTTCCAGGATTTTTGCAGTTTCGAAAATTCCGAGTCTTTCGATTATTGCGGAATTTCGGAAATTTAGGGGATTTCGTGAATTTTAAGGATTTTTAAAAACTTTAGGATTTTGAAATTTACGAAGATCTCTGGAATTTCCACAATTTTGAGAATTTTAATAATTTTGAAGATTATGGAAATTCCAAGAATTCTGAGTTTCGAGAATTGTTAATATTTTTATTATTTTTAAATTTTAAAAACTTTGATAACTTAGACAATTATGAAATTTTCAGAAGTTATGAGAATTTAGAGAATTTTCAAAGTTCTGACAATTTTAAATATTTTCCTTATTGTAAAATATCAAAAATTTTAGAAATTCCGTGAATGTTTGAGAATGCAAAAAGTCTAAAGAATTTTTACGTTCACTAAAATGTCGAAAACTTTAAAAATTTGAACAATTTTTAGAACATTCATATTTTTGAAAAGTATGGATCTTTTAAGAATTTTCAAATTTTTAATAATGTTGAATGTTTCGATTATTTTAAAATTTTTATAATTGAGACAATTCTCAAAATCCAGAAAACTATGAAATTCCAAATAAATGATGAGAATTTCAAGAATTTGCAAAGTTCCGAAAATTTCACATGTTTTGATTATTGTGCATTTTCGCAAATTTGAGGGATTTCGTAAATTAAAAAAATTTTGAGAATCTTGCGAATTTTTCAATTTACGAAAATATTGTATAAAATTTCTATATTCTTGAGAAATTGAACGATTTTGGAAATAATGGAAATTTCAAAAAATTTTCAAAGTTTCGAGAATTTTCAGTATTACGATTATTCTGAAGTTTTTAAGAATGTCAAAAATTTCGACAGTATACATAATCTTAGAATTTCTGAAAAATTCAAGAAATGTGAAAGATTTGAAAATGTTGAATGTTTCGTGAATTCCGAATATTTTTTCTATTCTGAAATTTTAAAAACATTAAGAATGTTAAGATTTTTCAAAGTCTTCAAAATTTTCAAAAACCTTCCTTTGAGTGTATGAGAATTTCCAACTTCTTAAAGATTTCGGAAATTTTAAAAACTCTTTGTATTCGAAAGATTTGCAAATCTTCAAAATTCGGACAATTTCAAAAAATTACGGAGTATCAATAATAATCGGAGGTGGAATCGTTGGAAAAGGGGGGGGGGGGGGGTTAAGGAACATGTCCTGGTTTGTCGTTCTTACCATCTGGACACCCTATAGTAGGGGCACCCACCTCAACTCAAAACTTGCATCCAACCCAATCAAATTTAACAATCATCGCGAAATCTCGTTCGCAAATCACGAAAAGTTATTTTTTCGAATCCGCTGATTCGCTGGTACCGGGGCCGAGGTCCTCGACGACCTGGGCCTCGCTTTCTTCGTCGATCCCCGAATGGCACAACTTCCGGTGTTTGTGCACGAAATAGTAACTCGGAAATTTGCTGCCGCAAATTTTGCACGGATAATACTGCACGTTGAGGTCCTGGCAAACGCGGCTTTCCGTTTCCGTGGGCAGTAAATGTCGCTTCGCGTGTTTCCGGTAGCAATACAAAGATTTGAAAGTGTGCCGGCAATATTTGCACGTGTAACTCCCGTTGAGGGCTCGCGTTTCCGGGTCCGCCGAGGCGTTTTCCGGCCGGCCATTTTCGTCGTTCTCGCTGAAATTATCGTCCTCGTGGCAACTTATGCTCGGTTTCGGGGACGACAGTGTCAGGTTGGTTGCGGGGGCAGCGTAATTTTCGTTGAGCACCCGGTGAAATTGCACGGGACCGTCGCAACAGGCGACGTCGAAGATGACGTCGCTCGAGGGGGTTTCCTGGTTTTTGCGATCGGGATTGGAAGACGATTTTTCCCGATTTTTTGACGATTGCTCGGGATCGGACGTGACGGTTTTATCGCTGACGATGGAGAGACTGGGGCTCCTTGTGGGGGGTTTTCGGGGGTCGTCTTTGGGTGGTGGTCGGGAGGGTCGGGTGGCGATTATGGGGCTCGAGGAGCGGGATCGCGGGGGTGGTTGAGGTTTTTGGGAGGAGGATGGGGTTGGCGATGAGGATCCTCTGAGACTGAAAATAAATTAAGGAAGGGTTAATTGATATAGGAATTAGATTCTTAGCTAGTAAAAATATTTGGGGGGAGGGAGACTTGGAAAAATATTTTTTGATTGCCCGAAGGTGATTCATTTAATATTCATTGTTGATATTATCTCTTGGGAATAATGAATTCGGAATCATGAGTCAATAGAATTTTATAATTTTATCATTATCTGTTCGTGATTGTTTTATCATTGAAATGTTTATTTACTTCACCCATTTTATATAAAAACTTGATGAATGACCAAAGTACTAATTAAATACTAAAGAATTTAATTGATAATTCTGAAATTTCACGATTGTTTTTAAATTCATTGATGGATGCATGAAATATCGTTGTATTATTTTCTTTACGGGTCACAATTAGATGAATCAGATTTAATCTTCTGAAAATTAATCTCGGTGTTTTTGTTTTCCCTTTGATGATTACTCGTCAACATTATTCCATCATTCGATATCAGATCATTATTTACCTGTAAGAAGACCCCAAAGCCTCTGGAATCATAGGTTGTGGTGGTAGCACGGGCAATGTTGGCGGTAATTGAAGGTGCCCCAAATAGGGGGGAGGGTACAAACTGTGCTGGGACCAGCAAAAAGGCGCGACAAGTCTGCTCGGTACCGGTCTCAAAATACTCGCCGTCGCCGACGTCGTCGTTGGCGTCGTGAGCGACAAAGCTGGTGAACTTCGTAAACGCAGCAGTGCATTTCTGCACTCTTCCAGAGCACTTGGCATGTGCAGCAAATGCGTTGCCAAGAGTACGCTGTATATGTTTTCTATTGACACTTCGAGTCGCCCCGTGTACATGTAATTTAGCAAAGGAGCGAATGCTTCGCCACCTGGAAGTATGATGATCACGACTTTTTTAAAATTGTTTTACATTGATAATGGAATATTTTTAATGAGTAGAGCGAGAGGTTAGAGTTTGATGAGTTATTTAATATGAATGGATTTTCAGTACAAAAATTGAACAGATAAAACTATGTTGATCCAATGATGGAAAATCCGGTTATAATCCGATTTTTTGTTAGATCCTCGGGGTATATTTTTTATTTCTGGATACTCACACCCTTGGCGGGTCTCTTTTTACCTGAACAAATATATTTTTTCGTCCCGCGTCCCACGTCCATGGCCGACTTCATTACACTACTTGGTATTCACGTCGACTTGGGATTTGCCCTCTATCGACCCGCGGGGGAAACCATGGAAAACCCCGTGGCAAGTAGGCGGGAACTGGCTCGAATCCCCCTGAGAGGTGCCAATATTAAGGAATATATCGGTGCCCCGACCCCAGGACATTATTTTTGAGAAATACAATCCGGGGGTCACAGGCGGGATTCGAACCCGTCTCCTCCGCTTTCAGTGGTCCCAGCCGACCAATCGCTGCGCAGTACCGCTTAGCAATTGGTCCGCTTGACCACCGAAGCGGTTCCTCGGGGTATATTGTAAAGCATATATTTTGAATAGTAAAAACGAAATTCATAATGAGTCAGGAAAATATTGACTGCAGAAAATTTAAAAAAATTGTCAGTGTAAGAAAAAAAGCGTATTCAAACGAAACGTATGAAAATATTCCAGGATATGAAAAAAATTGAAAAAAAAAAAAAAAAAATCTTGTATAATTTCACTTTGAATCCAAATTACAGAAAAGTG